>QYAI01000035.1:0-46766 GCA_003988855.1 Arachnopeziza araneosa | reverse complement strand
TCCTTCGTAGCTAGCCTATAAGTAAGAACATATTCAGACTACATTCGGGGTACTCCCATATACCCCTCGCAGCAGTGTTCGTGCTTGTGCCGTTACAGTTTAAGTACGCTTTTTTTCGTGAAAACCTCGGGTAAATTCCGGGAAATTTTGCTGATTGATCAAACGCTTGTGTTGTAATTTGGAGGGTGAAATATATATGGCGTCATTTTTGCGTTTCTCTCTTTGCATCAAATGCATTCTACAATTATTACAACATACCTGGAGTTTCACGTGTTCTTGTTAGCAAGATATGGCACAGGTCTCCAAGCCCAATGGCTCTGCAACTCCAAAATTTGGTCAGTTCTCTCCTATTGTCCCAGTCCATTTGATCTAGTGACTGAATACGTCCAAGAAAGAACGCATCTACAGCCCGAGAACCCGTTTGCAGTATTGATACCCGACCAAACTTTTGCCATCATCCCTTCCTTTACGCTCGAATCGGGAGTGACTTTGCACGATGTTCCACTAGCATACAGTACGCGCGGCAAGCTCTCCCCGAATTATGACAATGCAATGGTCATATGCCATGCCTTGACAGGTAGCGCAGATGTTAGTGACTGGTGGGGGCCTTTACTGGGAGGACCTGGGAGAGCATTTGATATCTCGAGGTTTTTTGTTATCTGCATGAATAGTTTAGGAAGTCCTTATGGTAGCGCAAGTCCTGTCACCTCGAAGAATGGCGACCTCAAAAATGAAAGATACGGACCCGAGTTTCCTCTGACAACAGTCCGGGATGATGTTAAGTAGGGCTTGGATTTTGTATTATGACTGCGACTGCGCTGACTGCATCAGTCTGCACAGATTACTGCTTGACGACCTCGGCGTTCGAAAAGTTGCTGCGGTTATAGGAGGATCCATGGGAGGAATGTTAGTACTAGAATGGGCATATTTTGGGGAAAACTATGTCCGCTGCATTGTCCCAATCGCAACATCAGCCCAGCATAGCGCGTGGGGAATCAGTTGGGGAGAAGCTCAAAGACAGAGCATCTATGCGGACCCGAAATACGACGATGGGTACTACCCTTTCTCAGACCCTCCTAGTACGGGACTTGGCGCTGCTCGAATGTCTGCCCTTCTCACATATCGAAGTCGAAATTCATTTGAAGCTAGATTCGGTCGAAATACCCCCGACTCATCGAAACGGCAAACAATAAGTGATGAACAGGTCCTGTCCAGCCCTGAAGAAATTCATCTGGCAATTCACAATGACGGGCATCGCTCCAAACGTAGTGGACTATCTCGTCCTGGGAGTTTCAACTCGATCCCAACCTATTCAAAACCTTCCACAAGTGGCAGCTCGACCGTATCAAATTTAGATCCACAATTCCATGGTGCTACAGCATCCCCTTCACCTGTTCAAACCGGCTCTGTCGCCGAACAGAGGAAGTCAACATCAACTTATTTCTCTGCACAATCCTACCTCCGCTACCAAGGTGAAAAGTTTGTGAAACGATTTGATGGCAACTGCTACATTGCTATCACGCGCAAACTTGACACGCACGACGTGTCTCGTTACCGATCGTCGCCAGAATCCACCACTCCGATCGCTGATGCCCTTTCTCAGATCGAACAGCCAACTCTGGTTCTTGGAATTGAAAGCGATGGTCTATTCACGTTTGATGAACAGAAAGAATTAGCAGCTGGTATACCGAATTCGAGGCTGAGGAAAATCGACAGTCCCGAAGGACACGACGCATTCTTGCTACAATTTGAGCAAGTGAACGCACACATCTTGGAGTTTTTGCACGACGTTCTACCCGACATCATGGGAGTTCCAGGGCTAGAAAAAGTTGCAGAAGAGGGAGTAGGATCGGTCACCAAGAATAGCACCTTTGGCGAGGCCGAAGTGGATGACATTACTGCATGGTAGAAGGAGCATTTAAACGTGATAGAAAGAATATATTCAGATGCCAGATGACACCATGTTCGGTGAGATATTGCATACCGGTGCTCCGGTTGAGGTTCTCCGACGTGGATTAAGAAAACAAGCTGTATAAAAGAGTGCGAGGTCGCGAAGAGGCCCAGCACTCGCTTTCATCAATGTGGAAGTGCCGTGAAAACGGTTGGGAAATCTCTCTTCGGATGCCTCGTTTCGCTCCTGTTCCTGCGCCGTGGCTGCAGAGCGCGCTGAATTAGGTTTAGTCAAGAATGGGATCATGCCTAGACCCGGAAGCAAGCTCAAGCTATCCAAGGACCAAGCCAAGATCATTTCATGCTTAGACAGACCTTGCTCTGAGCGAAAGCCTTGAGTAGAACGGATCTTCTACGAGCACCTCAGTAAGTCTGTGCCTTCCGTCGTAGCCAGAGACGACCATGACTATCTATCTCTCAAGGCCAACGCGTGGTTCTCTACACTCGTTCCCATGTCATATTTCCACCGACAACGAGAAAGCCATGTTATTCGCGCCACAGAGAGATTCAGCCTCAGCGGCGCCCCGTAATAAAAAAAAATATTGAATTCCAAGATCTCTATTCGGCTCAGCCACCAGACTCAAAGGGTAAGGCTCGACAAACACCTCATTGATGACGAGTACGAGACGAACCGAAGCTTCACCCTGAAGACAATTCTCCTGAACCTTTCTCTGCAAAGATTCATGATTGACATCTGGTCGTCATCTCTTCACCATCACCTGTTGTGAAGCACGAGGATTCAAGTCGTCATCGAGCCCTGGTTAAGGTACTGGACGATCGACAAAGGTAGCTTCCTCCCAGCGCCGACTTTTATTCCTGGTCATTTGACCCCCTAGTGCGTCTAAGACATCAATTCCAACTCGAAACCTCAAAATTTTCTCTCGCATCTTCTTACATTTCGGTGACGGTCGAGGGTCGTCAGTGCAAAGTCATGGAGACCATTATCCTCCCAACCCCTTCGCTTCACGGCACTATCGACACTTCTCGCTCAACAGAAAAAACCTCCACGAAACGACCAAGGCTAGCGTCATTCTCGGGCACTCGTGAATCTACCATTTCCTGGGGGCGACGACATCATCACGGGTCTTGGATTCACTCCCTCGGATGCGCTGGTGTTATGATTCTTTGTCCGACTCTAGTCATTTTCATTTGGATAGCTCTTTCATCTTTCGATGCATCGTTGGCTGCCGTTTACAACTCCGTATTTGAGATTGGCCTTGTCAATTTCCTATCTCATTATGGTCCTCGACCTGCTCTAAAAGCAACAATTGGCTATCTTATCTGGATTCTTTTCCAGGTCATACTGTATCAGTTTCTCCCAAGTAAGCTAAGTTTAGGCCAACTCACTCCTGCTGGAAATCTTCTCAAGTATAGAACAAATGGCCTTCTTGCTTGGATTGTCACCCATTCATTATTTGTGTTATTGGCATTTTTGGGTTACTTGAACCCTGCAATGATCGCACAGCATTGGGAAGGGCTTCTCTTCATGGCGAATGTGTTCGGATTCTTGGTTCCAGTCGTGGCCTTCATCAAAGCCCATATTGCTCCAACTCATGTCCAGGACCGCAAGTTCAGCGGTACGTCGTCTTATGAGATACATGGATGAAATTAACGCGTTCAGGATCATGGGTATACGATTTTTTCATGGGTGAGCATCTCCACTCCCAGACATACGCGTCCTTATGATTCGGAATATTAAATATCGGTCGTGCTGTTATTGACTTGTCTCTAGGCATTGAATTGAATCCTAGATTTGGGAAGCTCTTTGACTTCAAACTTTTCACCAATGGGCGACCAGGGGTAAGGCCTTATCTCATACTCAACGCACTTACTGTTATCTGGCCTTCAGCTGTTCGCATTACTAATTCGATGCCAGATCGTCGCCTGGACTTTGATGTACGTTGTTTACATTCCCTATGGATCTTCAATCATTTAAGATCATTGATGATTTACATTTCAATTTGCGTCTTGTTCAATAGTGCTAATGCTTTTGTGCAGCGACTTCTCATTTATTGCGTTTCAATATCAACTCCACGGCTACATCACTAAATCAATCCTTGTTGCAACGTATGTACACTTACTTTTCCAAATTGGACTGCAAAAGCTTACCATGTCGGCGTCGTGGAATTTAGCATTCTTCACACAATTTATGTAGTTGACTTCTTCATCAATGAAGATTGGTATCTTCGAACTATTGATATCTGTCACGATCATTTTGGCTTCTATTTGGCATGGGGAAGTTTTGTCTGGCTTCCAGGTGTATATACACTCCAGACTCAATATCTAGCCAGAAACCCCGTCGAGCTGTCCAGCGTTCATGCGATCATTGTTCTTGCAACTGGCATTGGTGGCTACATCCTCTTCCGCAGTGTCAACCACCAGAAAGATCTCGTTCGTCGCACCAAAGGCGAATGCATTCTCTGGGGCCAAAAAGCTCAAATTGTGCATGTTAAGTATCGCACCATTGACGGATTTGAGCATAACTCCCTCCTTCTTTGTTCTGGCTGGTGGGGATTTGCTCGTCATGTCAACTACCTCGGAGATTTGATCCTTTCTTTCTCAATGTGTGCAACATGTGGCTTCAATAATGTTCTTCCATGGACCTATGCAATTTTTATGACAACATTGCTTATTCATCGCTGCTGGCGGGATGAAGAGCGGTGCTCCAAAAAGTATGGCCAGGGATGGGTGGAGTATTGCAAGAGAGTCAAGTGGGTTATTGTTCCTGGTATTTACTAGGGGTCAACGAGTAGTTGAATATGTACTCTCAGGGTAGACGCAGGTGAATAGACGATGAGAAGGAAGTTTCCCAACAAGCAGATCACAACATCCCAGATACTTCCAAGGCTCCATTTGATGAAAACTTCTATATGGTCCGGTGATTCTTTAAGAAGGCAAGCCAGCTTGAAACTCTTCGGATTCTCTTGGGAGGTGAGGGCATGGAATGTCAAAACGTCTTCATGTTATTTGGATAAATGTCCTACCGTTCTACCAAAAGAAGATGGTTCCAGTCTATGGCATTCATTCAGCAAATATCATACTACCATTTCTGGTCTTCGACACTGAGTATCGCGCAACACGATATGCAGTACTCTCATAAGTTCGCCGCTCTCGTTCCCGTTTGAACCATGATATCGTCTATCTTGTCTCTGTCCATACCTAAAATTTCCAACCCTGCATCATCTTCTTGGACACAGTAATTACATTTAAAGTGTGCCTAGAGTCCAGAAGCTTCCCCTCTCCTGTGGATTCGAAGGTATCTGAGACTTGCTAGAAACGGCGAATAATGAACGCAGGAAGGGAATAGGAAGTGATATCAAACGTAATCTAGTCATCTCTCCAGCTAGATGCCAAACTTGAATGGTTGATCGGCCCATTATTTTACCGACCGAGCCTGTAGCAGAGTGCTTGTGGAGAATGAGCCATGGGTATTTAGTACGGCCCGGGTCATCTTACGAAGGACAGGTCAAACTGCAAGAAGGATACAGACAGTGCTAGGCAGGATACACGACGTACAGAATAACGCAGCCAGTACTCAATACCCGCAAATGACTTCGGTTGCGCCGCAGGCGGCAGTCTCGTGAGTCTATCAGACTATTTAAGACAATTCCATAGAAGTGTTTTACAACTTCGCCTCCGACCAGAAGAATTTTGGAGTAGAATATTTAGTTGCTCAATTCTTCGAGCTCCAGCGAAAAGTCCCCTGTCTGTCAGATCATCGCGAAATTCGAATCCTAGCATTTGTGTCAGAAACCTAGAGGATTAAACACATTTAATGGCATCGATATTCTTTCTAAATCAGCGATTCTATGCCGGTCATTTCCATACGAGGCTGTAGCACCCTTTTTTGCTTATATCTGATCCTAGCATACCAATCAATCGTGCATTAAATTCCGGGTTGGTTATTACTCTTTTTAATCACAAGTTGCCATTTTTTTCGTTCCATTAGTCCACCCAGGTACCTTAGCAGTAGCAGCATAAATTGATTTTCGCTCCTTTCAGTAGTAGATGGAAGAGGGAGTCCCGATCCTCTGGTTATTTTATAGCAGGCTAAGCTTACGTCCCGTCCAACCTGTAACACAAGGGCTGAAAATGTTCAAATAGACCGCGTTACCGATGATTCTCGTAAGAAACTGCCATTCAAACTGTGATTTTAATCTAGAGAAACACTTTCTTTGATCCTCGTGTCAATCCTCTTCCATTGAACATGCCCTTCGTATCTCACACTCTATTAGGCTCTGTGCTGCTATGTTTCACCGCAGTAGCTTACACTCCTGCATCTACAGCCCAAACAGATCTCCTTGCAGGTGAGGGACTTCTGAATCTGGCTGTCAATCAAATAAAGCTGGCTTCGGAAGGTCGACAAGGCTCTTGCACCTTAGCAAATGCTGTTATCAGACGAGAATGGTACGCTACTCTAACAGTTTCATAACTCCATCCTGATATCTTTCAAAGGTCTACTTTACCTTTAGGAGATAGAAAAGCATACACCGATGCTGTCCTTTGTTTGATGTCTAAACCAGCAAAGACAAATCAAACCCTATTTCCTGGTGCGAGATCAAGGTATGTTTCTGATGAGCTCAATGCGTGCAGCACCAGAAAAATAATACTCCTACAGATATGATGACTATGTTGCCACGCATATTAACCAGACCTTGAGTATCCACGGAACTGTAAATAAATTTCCAGTTCTATACATAAATACTTACCATAATTACAGGCAAATTTTCTCTCATGGCACAGATATTTCACGTGGGCATTTGAAAAAGCTCTAAAAGATGAGTGCGGTTTCCAAGGCACACAGCCAGTAAGTTGTTAGCAGTTACTTTTGATACTTGCTAACATTTCCAGTACTGGGTAAGTTACGTTGTTGTGGATAGTAAACTAAACTGAGGCTAATCTGGAATGTGTCTAAAGAACTGGGGCAAGACCGCATTTGGTGAGAAAACCTACAAAGACCGGGAAGACACTTGCTCAGATCTCTCAGATCCTATTAATTCTCCTATTTTTGACGGCTCAGACTACTCCGTGTCCGGCAATGGAGTTTTCGAAGAGCATAATTGCACTGAAGGTCTTCCAACAAATCAGAATTGCATTCCACCAGGCGTAGGAGGCGGATGTGTGGAGACTGGTCCGTTTAAGAAGTAAGCACAAGGAAATCTATGCTGGAGAAAAATGCTCATGTATTTTAGCATGTCCGTGAACCTAGGTCCTGTGGGTCCTACTCTGATCGAATCCGAGGAGATTCGTAACAATGGCACAGTCTACAATCCTCGGTGTCTTAAACGTGATATTTCTGTATGGGTAACTAGTCAATGGAGCACAGATGATAACTCGACCTCTCTGATCACCGAAAATACTGATATTGAGTCCTTTCAAACCGTTATGCAAGGTAACTTCTCGGTTGGATTTTACGGTGTCCATACAGCAGGACACTTTACAGCCGCTGGCGATCCGGGTGGGGATTTATTCTCCGCGCCAGGAGACCCTGTCTTTTGGCTTCATCATTCGCAGATAGATAGAACTTGGTGGATTTGGCAGAACCAGGATTTGAAGAGCAGACAGAATGCTATTGCGGGGACGATTACGTTGGACAACATCCCACCGAGCGCAAATGGTACTCTCGATGATGTTATAAGTTTGGGCGTGAATGCGGAGGATGTGACAATTGGGCAGGTGATGAATACAATGGGAGGGCCATTTTGCTACATATATTTATAGAGGATCAGATTTGTGAATCGTGGGGAACGATTTTCTACCCCGGGCCTCCTCTCTTTGGATTTCGGATTCAAGTTCTCAGTGCGTGATCAATACATATTCTTAGTAGAATTGATGGAAAGTCTTACAGCATCAAAGAAATTTTGTTTAATGATACAGATATGAGGATTTTATAACACAACTGCAGCACTTCATGGCCTTCTTAGACTCGATATAACGAGTAAGAACCTCCAAGTTCTTGTTAACCTGAACAGTTTAATTTAGCTCTTATTGTTCAACGGTGATTTCGACCTTCGCAAGTACCTTCTACAAAATGTGATTGCCTCAAAAAGTGTGTAGCCAATACACAGATTAATGAGGGAAGTACGATAGAGGATCTATGTCCCGCGGCAGTCAAATATTCCACATCTACTGTATTTCAATCGATGATCCATCAGCCCGCGCGGCTCCGCTCTGTGGGATGACCATTGCCAAATGAGCAAAAGAATTTCTACGAGTTGAAGTTTCGGAGAAGTCAACCATGGTGGAGTGGTCAAATGAGTGGCAAGACTATTATTTTGTCTCTCAAGCCTTTGCCAGTCTACAGAGCCCACCTATCCCATCGAAAGACAACTTGTGTCGGGCAATACAACATGGAGTTTATTATTACCACAAAACTCCCCACACTTCAACTACCTAGAGCTATGCTCCTCGCTTATTATTTCTAGAAGGAGCGCAAGGTATTGAAAAACCACCACCGAGCAAAAATTATACTCAAAAGTCGTGGCGTCTGGTTGTAAGAATGATTGAGTATATTGCATTAGCTTCATAGTATTTCTAAAAGTACCAACTCATTGTCTACGTTACATTGTTGAGGATTTTCTCTTCGGATTGTTTTGAGTGTCGAATATGACAAGCAGAAACGGAAAGTGTTTTTGACAGTAAATCAGGATTATTGAGGCACCTCCCACCACTTTATACGGAGGATCTGAGACAAGAATGACGGTAAGAAGACCATCCCACAGTTCCCTACACTTCCTATTATACTTCCTCTACTCCATACTGATAAGGCACTCGTCACCGCTGCCACATAATTCATAGCTATTCCAGCGGCAGCTCCAATAATTGAGGGTTAAGCTATCCTCGCCATCATCCACCACATCTAGCGCTGAGAGGCGGCTACATTTTCTTTAGCTACACAGAAAGTAATTGAATCAAAAGACCTTCTGCTTTTAACGAGATGATTTGAATAAAGAATCTGGCTTTGTTTGAATTTCTGGCCGTTAATAACCCAAGCGAAGCGCAGGGTAGCGAGAATGAAGAAGGTTTGAGACACCACCTCCCGAGCCGACGTCCCGAAGAGCTCGCCTCTTGAAAAAAAAAACCCCTTTCACGGGCAAAACGTGTCACATATTACATTTGTGGTAGAAGTGGCGTGGTTTATCTTCGCGTTAGCAAAAGGCAAAACATAGGACGGGAAGCAACTGAAGCAGGCCGGGAGAAGTTGAAGTTGAAGTGTGTGTGAGAAACGAGAGACGCTTGTGAAGCAATGATTTGTCGCAGATTGGATATCCCGGTTGATTAATGTGGCGTACAAAACCTGCAACTTTTACCGTGTTTGGTTTATGACCATATAAACATGGCCCATACCTGAACTTCAACGGCCTGAGCATCTTGCACGGGATCGCCCAGGCGGCACTTAGATGACTTGATACAAGAGACGTAGAGAACCCTTTAGGTCTGATAGAAAACGGCGCGTGGAGTAGCAATCTGGAGAGTAGAGTTCTGGTCAGAAGTTGTTCGCTGGGATGCGTGCTGTACCTACCTCTCAATGTGACGGCAGTGACGGCATTGCTACTATCACTTGTACCGAAAGAGAAAGAAAAGTCTTGGCTTCTGTACTGCCTGGGACCTATCTTCCGTCGGTTCCAGAGGACGCTTCTCACGGTCCTTTTCGTATGCAGGTCCCTGAATGTCGAAACAGACAATTGACGCCACAACCAGCCATGGCGTTTGTGGGTACACACAGACCAAATTAACCCCCACGTCGGCCGAGAATGTGATGGGGTCACGAAGGGTAATCTTGAGGCGGAGAGGCGGAGAGGCGGAGAGGCGGAGAGATGAGGATTGGGCGCCACGAATCTGCATGGGCGTTCGAGTCTGCACAGCTCTGTCGAGTCTTTTGGTTGGAATAAGGATGAACGCGGCAGGGTCTCGGTGTTCTCGCCAGCAAAAACAATCTTTTTCGACGGGTGGCACGGATGTGCGGCTCCTCGGGCCAAGTGACAGGATGTAGACCTGACAGACGGCCATGATGATCGTCAAGGGGATCTGGAGATGAAGGTCAAGCGAATCTGGAGATGAAGGTCGTCGGTCCTGCAGGGAAACAATGACCTTCCTCCTCGGGCCCAGTTCCGGACAGAGTCTTGGTGTCTCAGCTCTTCTCCAGGCTGTCTCGGCAGGACGACTGACTGACATGGCGAGAAGCATGGGGAATTATTGCATCCTTTCTTCTTCTCCCTCTCGAGGGAGAGAGATGGCGTTCCAAAAGAGCGGGCGAATTGTGCGGCCATGCATGAATCAAAAACGCCTCGTTTGGGGATCCCGAGCCCATCAGAGGTCGTGACGAGCGCACGTTGCGACGCCACAGCCCAGCGACTTGGGACCGCCGACCCGTCTTTAGTGTTGTGCGACGATGGTGAGTATTCGCGCAGGCAGACTCTGTTGTGCGGTGCCGCCGTAACTTCTCCTGTTCTGGGCTCGCGGGTGTGCTCTGATCGATTCAGGTCGAGCCATCACCATCGCCATCTCCATCTCCACGTGCTGCACCGGCCGCAAGCTCCAGCTGCTTCTCCCATGTGGCCGAGACATTGGACACCCAGGCCCGGTTCGTCGAATTGCTTCTTAGTCTGGCCTCTCTCTCTCTCTCGCTCCCTCCGTCCCTCCCTTCCTCTCACTCCACAGGCTTGACACATGTACCCCATTATTTCCATTCACAGGAGCCACCACTACTCCACCCACCCCAAGAAAACCCTTGCGGCGCATCAGGGGCCTGGAGAGTACCTAGTGGGGTTGTGACCGCGCATTCAATATTTCCGCCGCTCTCTCGCGCCGCCAGACTCTTCCTCTCTAAACCTCGACAAACATCTATTCAGTGCTCCCTTTGACTCCGGTCCATCATCTTCAGCTCTCCCTCCAGCTCTCACCGCATCTCGTATGTCGGCAGCACCGTCCTCTAATTGCGTGTATATGTTGTGCTGCTTGAATCCCAGCCCGTCAGCCTCCGGCAAATATCCCCATCTGTCTGACATCGATGGCGAGAAGGTCAACCTAACCATTGTCTAAACCCCCCTCTTCTCCTTCCGCTCTCTCCACCAATCTTGACGTGTGTCTCTTCGTCGCAACTGCTGTCTTCTGTGCGAGAAACCCCGCCGTCTGATCAGATCCGCTTGGGTGTGAATGTAACGCCTCGGCACCAGGCTGGCCATGGACAACCTCCCTGAACCTGCGTTACCATATAGGACATATGGAGGAAATGCCGCCTTCCATAATTTTCACAATGACTACGCTCATATCCAGGACCCAAATTTACGCCGCAGATTAGCTTTGAATGAGATTGACAAGGTTCCATTTGGCTGGTGAGTTGAAGAAGAACATGAGCCTCGGGATGCAGAGGGTCTGATTGTATCGTCTTATAGGTATCATGTTCGTGCGTGTGTGGTGGCTGGTATCGGATTCTTCACCGACTCGTACGATATTTTTGCAATAAATCTCATTACATCAACCCTGGGCATGGTCTATTGGCAAGGAGATTCAAGTATCGGAGGGAACCATGGGGTTTTACCCACGAACGTCAACACCGCTCTCAAAGCCGCTACGTCTGGAGGGGCAGTCATAGGGCAGTTAGGCTTCGGGTGGCTAGCCGATCTTGTAGGACGGAGGAAGATGTATGGGGTGGAACTGGCAATAATTATCTCTAGTGTTGGTACCCCTGGCCTGTTTGCTGTAGGAGCTGCTGACAACCTGACAATAGACGCTCGCCCAAGCACTTACAGCCCCAAGCATTGCGGTTACGATGACAGGTCTATTAGTATTCTGGCGTGTGGTAATGGGGATTGGCATCGGAGGAGATTACCCATTATCTGCTGTCATTACCTCTGAGTTTGCTCCGACCAGATGGAGAGGAGCTATGATGGCTGCTGTATTTTCCATGCAGGGACTGGGTCAATTTGCAGCGGCTGTCGTTGCTTTGATAACAACAGCTGCATTCAAAGATTCATTTCTTCATACGACAAGTTCTTTCTCAAGTTGTCATGACGCTTGCCGGCTTGCAGGAGACCGAACGTGGAGGATAATCATTGGTTTCGGTGCTCTCCCAGCTTGTTTCGCCTTATATTACCGCATCACCATTCCTGAAACACCCAGGTACACATTCGATGTCGCTCATGACATTGAGAAAGCTCAAACTGATATTAAAGCTTACATGGATCCTTTAGCGCCTTCAAAATGTGATCCCGTTGCTCAACAACTGACAAAAGCCCGGCTCGGGAAGAATCTCGCTGCACCTAAGGCTTCTTGGCCCGATGTGTGGTCTTACTTCTCAAAATGGGAAAATTTTAAAATCATCCTTGGAACTACTCTATCATGGTTATTCCTTGATCTTGCTTATTACGGCCTGAGCCTAAATAATAGCATTGTTCTCACTGCAATCGGCTATTCAGCTGGCCATACGATTTTCCAAACCCTATTCAATACTGCGATAGGAAATCTCATACTCATTTGCGCAGGTTCTATCCCCGGATACTGGCTGTCGGTGGCTTTGATCGACACAATAGGGCGAAAGACTATTCAGATCATGGGCTTCTTTTTGCTGACTATCATTTTCGTGATTATTGGATTTGCTTACAACTCGCTTTCGGAAAAGGCTCTTCTTACGCTCTACATCTTTGCACAGCTTTTCTTCAATTTTGGTCCAAATACCACCACCTTTATCATTCCAGGGGAGTGCTTCCCGACAAGATACCGGTCAACTGGACACGGGTTATCTGCCGCTGCGTAAGTAAGATGTTAGTAATTTCAAACTTGTACTAAGTTCAATAGTGGAAAAATCGGAGCTATCATCGCCCAGGTCATTGCAGCGCCACTCCTAGCAAAAGGTGCACCAAAGAACTGTCATGGAAATGGTTGCTCGCCGTGGCTCAACCGGCTGATGCAGATCTTTGCGCTCTTTATGCTGTGCGGGACTCTGGTATCTTTTCTCGTCCCCGAGACGAAAGGCAGGACGTTGGAAGAGCTCGCCGGTGAAGGTTCTACGGCTCTTGATACACGTAACGGTAGCGTAACACTCAACGCTGGAATTCTTGGTTGGGTGTCGAGGCATAATCCGTTCGGTGGTGGAAAGCCGGCTGGATTTCTATATACCAAGAGTCCAACCATAACAGCCAGGAGTCCAGGAATGAGAGGGAAGAGAGAAAGAATAGGGATTATGACCAGTCCAGAGCTGATACCTAAGAAAGGTAACAGGCATGGTGATAAGAGGAAACGAACCATGAGTGCTGAATCGGACGTCAGTACGATACGGCCGCCAACAGACGAGAATGACGAATCATACCTCGCTGGAATCGGCGGAGGCGGAACAAGTCCTTTACCTGGGTGGGGTGTAGGCTGGGCCATTACACCTGTGCCTAGGGACAGGGAACGGCCGCAAAGGGTTCAAAGCATAATGCTCCAGGATGTAGGGAGTTTATTGAAATGATAACGATTAGCGTTGGGTTTAGATCTGGCATTTAGCGTGTTTAGCGAATATCCACTTTTATCTTGATCAAATAAAGCCGCACTACATGCGGCTTGCTGCTAAATACTCCTAGATTTTGCGTTGGAAATCAACATATTTCTAAGGACGTAAACACTGAGTATTCGTTGCTGACAATAACTCCCGTTTTAAGGATTGCCCATTTGGGTTTTGTGGGTAAGCTTTTAAAATATCGAGGTTATAGCGAATTACATTAGTACCTGTAGTTGATGTTTCTTGCCTTGGTGATATCATCCATTTGCTCGAATCGAAATATCTGGCCTTGCTTGTCATACTGGTGGGGTTTTGCTATGACGTTGATTGGGGATAACAAGTCTTGACTATTTTGAATGACTGCTCCTGAATCCAATTCAATCTTAGTTTTGTAGTCAATTCTTAACTCCAATTCTTCAATGCTTATGTAGCTATTACGCGAGGAACAGTGACTTCGCAGCATCAGTAAGCTGCCCGCGATGGATCTCTTTAAAGCCACAGCGATATTTATTCATACAAACAGTTAATGCCTCCTGAAGATTCCGTACAGTTTTTAATTAGGATGCCTGTTTTCGCGGGATATCTATAATTTCCCATCGCTGTCTGCTGAGACATCAGCAAGTAAACAAATTCGCTAAAGACTCGCTAAAGGACCACAAGACTGTTTTTCGCGAAAGTATCGATGAATTCAGCAGGTAATTACTCAGCTGATCCTGCGTCGATTTTACCACGGAGACATATCCGGCGCGACCTGGTTGAAAAAAGCCCCGGGGAAAATCCTCGCGCTGCTACTCTGGACGTGCCACATGCGAAGAAGACGAACAGTTTCATCTTGTGTCTACTTGGTTGTGTAGATTAGGCAAATAAATAGAACCAGGGTTGCACGAAACACATATCCGAGGTAGGCAGCGTACTAAGAGAACAATTTTTAGAGCGTCCGAGGGAAGATGAGAAGACAAGATACAAATGTTGAGTTAGCTGGGAAGCGACTGGTAAGCAGGGGGGAGATATGTGAAGACATGTGCAGGAGCCGTGCATTCCAATTTGAACAAGTTAGAAGATGATTTTAAACAAAAGGGGAGGCTCTTGTCTACCTTTCACATGAATCCAGTGTCAGAAGATGGTTAGCAAAGCATGCTGGTTACCGTGAAAGAATTCCAGATGACCATTCGATTTGAACAGGGTTCGAACGGCTCTCTTCTGTGACAACCTTTAAAATTGACGAAGACTATTTACTACATTCACAAATGATAGTAACCTTGAGGAGCGTAGAGACACACGAGCACTGATTGCAGTCAGGGTTACTGTAGTTTATCTGTTCATTTATGATTCTGATCTATCTAATGCGATGGCAAATTTTCCTATTCTGTGTATCGCCAAGCAGTAAAATTTTCCTCGGAACGCCATATGCTAGAGACCAGACAAATGCTGGGCTACAATCGATCTAATAAACCTTGTGATTCCAACATGAGAACGATCTGATGGACTGCACTTCGCACGCTCGTCTTCTCGATATCAACAGTCAAGTTCGCCTTCTTGGGGACTTCATATGGATCATCCACGCCAGTAAATCCTTTGATATCGCCTCTCCTCGCCTTAGCGTAAATACCTCTTCGATCAGTTTTCTCCGCGTACTCCAAACTAGTCGCAACATGTATGAGATAGAAGTCGCCGTATTTTTCTACCAGCTCTCTAGCATGCTGGCGAGAGTCTTCATATGGTGCAATCGGAGCAGCGATAACTGCAGCGCGGGCACGTGTGAGTTCTGAGGCCACAAATGCGATGCGACCAATATTGCGGGTCCGGTCTTCCTTAGAAAAACCTAGCTCAGAAGAAAGTTCTGAACGAACAGTTTCGCCCAGAAGAAGAGAAACGGAACGGCCACCCTGCTGGTTTAGTGTGACGTGGAGGGCACGAGCAATGGCATCCTTGCCAGAATTTTGATATCCAGTCAGGAAAACTGTAAAGCCTTGTTCATGTCGTGGAGGATGGGACTCGCGCAAAACTTTCACAACTTCGGGGTACGAGAACCATGATGGAATCTCACTTCCAGTTCGCAGACGATTTCGAAGTTCAGTACCTGAGATATCGAGGGTCCTGACGCCTTGTGGAACCTCATCTTTTGGTCTATACTCATCGGAATCGGGGAGATAGGTCATCATTTGAAATGGTACGACTTCGATTCCTAACTCATCCTTGTACTTCTCCACCGCGTATTGAGCATCGTAGGGACCGTAGAATTCCTCGCCCTTGCTATTCTTGCCTGGACCAGCATGGTCACGACCGACAATGAAGTGTGTTGCACCAAAGTTCTTGCGGATGATGGCGTGCCATATTGCCTCACGCGGTCCACCCATTCGCATAGCGAGAGGAAGCAGACCGAGGACAGCCATGCCATTGGGGTACCTTGGAAGCAGAGCTTGGTAGACACGGACGCGAGTAAAATGGTCAATGTCGCCAGGTTTGGTCAGACCTACAACTGGGTGGATGAGAACATTAGCCTGTCTTGCGCGAGCGGCTCTAACAGTCAACTCTCGGTGAGCTCTGTGCATTGGGTTTCGGGTTTGGAAAGCGACAACTTTGGACCAGCCAAGCTTGTCAAAGTGTAGACGTAGTTCAGCAGGAGTATCTGCTAAGGTTAGTATAATTTTGGAGTCACGGGGATGGGTTCCGTTTACATCTAAGAGCAACATAGTCATAGTGTTCGAGTCTGTTGATGGCATCAAGCTTCCCGCCCACATAAAACTCCCGAGCCGTGTTGTGGAGGTATTTCACAGCTGGGTGCTCTTCATCTCCTCCAAAAACCAATTTGGCTTCCTTGACCTTGTCTGGCTGGTACACATCTTCAACTGTGATAATGGCAAGATTACGATCATCGCGGAAATCACGAATAGTGATGCGAGCCCCTGGCGTGACTCCCAGACTTTCGATTTGTTGCTTCGAGAGGTCGAGGGTAATGGGCATGGAGAAAAGATTGCCATCAGCCAATCGATTGTTTTCGACAACACTATGGCATGTCAGCCGAGATTTCTGTAGCCCATGCCTGGAAATCATACCCATTGTAGTCTTTCTCATTCATGAAACCTGGATAACAGGATGGTTAGCATTCATCTTATGAGCCCATTTGCGATGGCGGAGTTGGTGTGCCCCACCATAAAAATGCAAAACTTACCCTCGAGAGGTGAGAAGCCACCGCTCAGAAGCAGCTCGAGATCGCACAGCTGCCTCTCAGTCAGGATAATGGCAGGAAGCTTTTCGGCTTCCGCGGCGAGCTTGCTGTGTTGATGTTGATCTCGCGCTAGAAGATCCCTATTGACCATCAGAATGTGGCAGTATCACAGGGCAGAAGAGGATTTTACTTGAGCTCTCCGCCGTGAGGGGGGTTGGCCATGGTGTCAAACGAGGTTAGACTGTCCAAGAGAGATCAATTGAAAGTTTTAGACAAGAAAAAGGTGAAGAGGAGAGAAGGAGGACGGTGAAGACTTTATTTTGCCGCTACCAAAAAATGACCGACCAAATGGCGTGCTCTCTTATCGATAAGTATCCATTGAGAAGCATATCCTCGGAGGAACGTAACCCCTGTGCAATCAACCTGACGAGATGTGATGCATATGAATAGTTTAGGATTGAAGGATGTGAAACCACACGCAAGACTGAGAGGTAACAACAGGGAGAAAAAGGACCTGGACGGGCTCGCAGAAAGAAAAGAAAACAACAACAACCGTGGCTCGTCATGTTCTACCCCGGACTCTGCAGCACGACTGCATCATCTCAAGCCACTCAGCCCAGCGGTCTTTGCGCTTCGACTGTTTACGGCCTTGTAATTCAGGTTCAAAGATGGCCTTCCAAACCCCGACCATATCCGGTCCGAGCCGGACTTAAAAAGACGATTTAAAACACTGACACTTTATTTGGTGTGCTGAACTTGACCAGCCATTCAGCCCCTCAGCTCAATCTCTGATTATCCATCATGTCGCTCCTTTCTGGAGCAAAGGCTGAGACAGCACAGCAGGCAAGATCTCTGGCAAGTATATTCATTTCGTACCTGGACACCGATGTCACTCGCCATAGTCATGACGATCTTACCGTGCTCTATGGTAAACGTTGACGTCGCTTTTCCCTCTACCTCGTGAACTTTTCTAATGTCAGAGTTTCTTAGTACCGTCAACTACTGCGGCAAGGCGAGCAATTTGCGGCATATAATTTCAGAGAATACGCCAAGAGGAGAACACAGGATTCATTTCGAGAACACCAAGATGTGCAGGATCCCAGAGAGATACAGGAATTGATGCAGAAGGGCTTGAAAGAACTACAGGTGATGAAGGTATGCTTGTTATTTAATAGAGGTCTGTCGCAGACAACGAGAGCTCTGCTGCTGTGTCAATCTTCTCAGATAATCCTCGGTCGAATTCGTCAATTGGCTAGAGAGATGTTAGTACATATAACTAATACCAACATACAGAGGCAGACCGTGATCAGCCAGTTCTTTCAACTAGACAGATTAGTGGTCGAAGGTGGAAAAGTGGTGCGTAGCTACTCTTGAGCTTCACATCTTCAAACGAGCTCAATGAGCAAAACTCACATCAGAGCAGGGGAAACAAACCGGCAAGAGGAATGATGTACTTAGACAAAAGGATACTGGGTGAGTGAAGAATTCGAAATTGACTCAAGAACTACGGCTGAACAATTATAGCTGGGATTGATAAAGTCCCTTCGATGCACAAGGAAGAAGTAGACGACATCATGACAAGAATTAGTAGAAGGCGGCTATAAACTGTAAATTAAATGTGTTATCAGTACGTCTCTACAGGCGCATGCCCTGTGTCAGCGATCATCTCTCGTTGATGTGATGAATTGCAGACAGCAGCCACAGAAACCGGTGAATTCTTGTGGAACTGTGGATCCAACACTACTCTAGATATGATTCATTACGGATTATATACTACTCTCTATTCTAAAGCTTGATTCCCGAAGTCTTTCATTTGAATATTTTAATTGTCCTGGCCGTTCTCAGTTAGCATAATGAATGACTGTAATGTGCCGTTCTCCTCCCACACGTTATAGGTATTGTTATGTAAATAGAGGAGAGGAACAATTCCGCGGCGATTCTTGTTAGATAGTATTTTAAATATACTTATATCCATGGATATGTTCAACAAGATAGAGTATTTTATAATCACGTGATACCATAGTCAGCTTCACCTCAGTTGGTGAAGGTGGCATTGTGTTGACGCGACTGCATCGCGATGCGCCAACCCGTGTCTCAATTGCATCTTTCGATTACAGCAGGTACCATTCTGAAGCTCTCTAAATACCATATGTGAGAAAATGGCGCCAGGAGTGAGTCCCAAATCAAATGACAGGAGCCTGAATTGATTGTTTTATAGTACCGAAATCAGAACAGACGTCAAAATCGAACAGGTTATAATGATCACGATGTATTCGAAGGCCTACCCGTCCGACATTGGCGCCGTGATTATGTTACTGTTGCGCCGCCACCTACTCAGGAGAGTAACTCTACACAAAACGATATATGGGCTGTGGAGCTTCCTCATGGAATGCCCAAAGATTCACATCTCTTACCTCAGCACAGCCAAGATCTTCTGCGCGCGGCTCGGTCGGGAAAGATATACAAGCGCCCAGCACCTGTCGAGGAAGAGGAAGTGGACGTGGAAGTTGTCCTAGGAGAGAAACCGGAAAAGAAGGAGGAAGATCCTAAAGACAAAGGTTTTACTGCTAGAGCATGGAAACAGATCCCTCGTCATATGGAAGGGCCTGATATTGAGTATTTGGCGAAGAGAAGGAAAGGACTGATCACAATCACTGCAAAGGCTGCACCTACCGGACCGACTTTGACTAAAACCACTGTTAAGAGAATTGATGCTGCTGGAAATGAGTACGTTCAGGATGTTGTGGTACCACATGGCCAGCAAGTTGAAGGCGAAGTAATCTCGCAGACTGCCATTCCGGATCTGAACACTACAATTGATCCGTATGCGATACAGCCTACTCCACCTAAACGAAAAGCAACCGCTTCGAGAAAGAAACTAAAGGGACTTGGAAGGGGACGAAAGAAGAGGCCGCTCGGCGCAACTAGTGTGCCCGGAGCAGTATCCACTGAGGAAGGAGCTTCTGTCGCTGCTGGAGCCGAGATGTTAGGTCCAGATGTAGGTCCAGAAGTTCACATTTAAAGCTATTATTAATGAGCACAGGGTGTAAAGCTTGAAGATACGGCGACGGCGACTACTCCCGCAAATAATGAGGATACCGAGATGGGCGAAGGCTCAATAGTTAACTCATCTGACGAAGAAGGAGAAGAAGGGGACGACATTGAAGATGATGATGGCTCAACAGACAATCAAAATTCACCGTCCAAACCCACAGCTATAGTTTCGCCCTCTCCTAATCAAGTACCTAATGTTTCCCCTGTCGATATTTCGATGCAGAATACCGAATTTGGCCGACTACCTCCGAAGCTGATAATAGAATCGAAGCTTGATGCTAGATTAGGAAGTCCGTTGAAGAATGTAGCATTGGCTACCTCAAATCTTACTTCGCCGTTGGAGGCAGCTATTGAATCTTCTTTCTCCTCTGCCGTGGCCCCTGCGCCATCTGAGAGTCCGGTCGTATCAGGCGCTAAAGCGGAAGAGATCCTTGAAGCTATGCAGTCAGAAATATTCCAAGACGAGCTGGCTGACCTACCCATTCCACCTCTTGAACTAACGCAGGTGGAAGTTGAAGCAGCTCTGGAGGAGAGAAAGGCGGAAGAGGAGGAAGAAGAAATGCTTTTAGATATTGCTCATACTATCGCTGAACCCGAGGCCGCTCAATTTGTTATTCCGCGAATTGAAATAGAGACATCATTATCGCCACCAGTCATTGTTGAAGAGATCCCAGCCGAAGTTTTCCCAACCAAAACTGAATTATTGGACGAGTCTATCCATACTTCTATTATTGAATCTGATCTGGTATCAGAGCTGGTTCAAGAGGCTCCTCCTGAGATTGCAGATCCTGAAGAGGATGATGACTTTCCCGATCTCCTAGGTGGATTAGAGAAGAGTCTTGAGAGTAGTAGGCAGACTAGTATCCCTAAGTCCGATGCGAAGACTGAGGAAGATGAAAAGGTGGACGTGGATCGAGAGGAGTTAAGGTAGAGAGCATTATCGGTGAAGGCACTGAAGTCATCGAAACTTGGAGCGATCTTGGTATCAATAAGCCACGGTAGAGAAGTAATTGAATTTAGGATTTTAAGGCGCTCTAGGTTCGTGCTGTTGTCACGTTTTATGTATGACTAGGATAACTCGCAGGATATGGCCTCGATTTGATTTAAAGTCGCCTCTTTCATGGTACTTTGCTCATGATTTCTGTATTTGCTGGAACCTCATGAGAGGATCAAAAATAGTCTAGATGATAAAGAATCTAATCCGTCGCTTAGTGACAAGTATTCACTTATCGTTTGTCACGGAAAAACTGAGGCAAAAAGGGTCGAAAATGGAGTTAATCCTGTGATTGTTGAGGAGGGTGCTTCTTATACCTTAGGTATATGCTGGTACAGTAATCACGTGCAATGCAATGCACCACGTGATGTGGCAGAATGTTCCTAGAACTTTTGCAAATAGTAACAAAAAACCTCGATTTTAGTCGCTCTAGATTAAGTGCATACAAATTAACGTGCGGGGATCTAAAAAATGGAAAATTTGCACACGTTTAGCAAGTAGCAGTAAGTGTTTTTGTCTACCTACATACCGGTACCGTACCTAGCTTTGATTCGCTGCCTTGGTTTCGTGCCTGCTGATCTCCCACCTTTCTGAGAGGCGAAGTTTAATTTCACCTGGAGACCTTGAATATGGAGCCTCCAGCGACTTTCTCAACCTTCAGCTCAGGCACGTCGAGGGAGGTACAGTGATCTATTCTTGCTACTTGAGTGGTTCGTAATTATGGACGGGGCTGACCTGTCCCGCCGTCGTCAATGTTGGAAAAACAAATATGCACTGTGGAGCTTGGCATCTACAACGTCACCGCACAAAGAGCTGATAGTTTCAGGTCTTGTATTTCTTCGGGTATGCTATACTATATATGCACCGCCAATTTTCAACTCTGCGATGCTATCAGGTGAAGCCACCAACGCCAGGTATTGCACGATATAACGCCTCCCACCGTATCATGAGCTCGTAGCATCATGATGCGGATACTGAAATGCACCCACATCCTCCAACGCCAAGAATGATAATACCCATCTTCGCCCGAGTCCGACCGTCCAAAGGCTAGACAGCGATACCATCATCAACTTCCACTTTCTCTAATGCAGCACTGAGCTCTTCTTGCTGTTCTTTCAAGGCCATGGCTTTCAAATACTCGGCATATTTGGAACGTTTATTATGAATCCCGCACTCGGTTTTCTGCTGGCCCTTCCACCGTCCTGATCTCTCGTCTTCGCCCTCTTTGACGGGCTCCGTCGAGTGCCAATCGCCAACGCTCTTATATCCCCTATCAAGCAGCTCATTATAGGGTACATCGTTATCCTTAATGTACTGCTCAACTTGGCTGAAGCTCCAGCTGGCTAGAGGATTAATCTTGACCAGTCCAGCATCATCAACCTCGATGACGTCTAGAGACTCTCGCTTCGCACCTTGAGAACGTCTGCGGCCAGTGAGGATAGCAGCCACAGAAAGGTCCGAGTATGCCCTTTGCGCAGGCTCTACTTTGGCCACCCAGTCGTAGAGGTCTGAGTTGGTCTTCCAGAGCTCCTTGCCATGGCGTGCCTCAAATTCTACAGCACTAGAGACACCCTCAGGTTTATAGACATGAAGATTGACGTTCCGGTATCTACTGCGACTCTTCTCGACGAGATCCAATGTCTCTTGGAAATGATACAGAGTGTCGAGGAAGATGGCGTCGATTGTCGGCAGTGAGGGTGTCTCCTTCTGAAGCTTGGAGAGCATGTCCAGTGTAACGAGACCAGAGACCCCAAAGGCGGTGGTCTGATAGAGGGAGGGAAAAGTCAATTTTGCCCACCGAAGGATATCCATTGGCTGGAGTTGATTGAGGGTGGAGTTGAGGAACTTGAGATGTGTCTTGGTTAGGATAATTTGTGGGAGGTGGCTTGCGGTTGATGCTCCTGAAGCATATCCGGACTCAAGAGCCGCGGAGTTTGGTTCGCGACGGAGTCCCATACTGAAAAGATTTATGAAACCTGTTGATGTTGATGTTGAGTTGGAGAGAAAAGGGAATGCCCGAAGCCGGAGTAAAGGAGAGGGGTACGGTGGGGTTTAACCTTCGGATGAGATTTTGTGCGTCGAAGAATGAGAAGATTCAACTTTGGTCTAGCTGAAAGAATGGAACTTGGTATATTCTCCGGTAGATTGAGTTCTGATTTGACCACAAGAGAAGGCGGAAGGAGTGCAATTATTCAGTGAAAATGCTTTTCTTCACCACAGACGTCATGCACAGAGGGAAAGACGGTGAATAGAGGAGGCAGGAAGCCATGGCTCCTCTTATATCTCTCGGAAGTCAATGAAAAAATAGTGGGGGGGGGGAAGCACGACATTACCAGTAGCGATGATTTCTAAGGCAAAGATGGATTCCTAATTCCTCCTCTTACCTACCTAGGTATTTCGTTCCTTCTGACATTGCCCTTTATGTCCGATCTCGCCCATTCCGTGCCTTTGTTTATGTGTGAGTTTTTTCCTCCAGAACGCCAAACGGTTGTAATCACGCCATAGCGCGCTAATGACTGACCCGCAAAAAAGTCGCCTCAACGCTCAAAGTCAGGGGCACTCGCTTGCTTGTGGCTAATCATTCAACCGCTGCTGGCAGAAGTTATATTTGATAACCTTCTCGTCTTCAACTTCTTCGACTTTCTAATCATTCCATAGACCACGTATAGGACCGGACACAGCTTAACCGTCAGCTGCTATCGAACAACCTTCAAATGCTTGCAAGTCTATCTGCGCCTGGCCCTTTTCGACTCTCTTTCATTATGCCTACTACGTACCCTGAATTCAGCCTGGACTTGACCCTTCTTTGTGGCGACAGGGGACGCAAACTTCCCTTTGTTCTCAGAATATCACGCCATACCTCGTGACACTTTGAGTACAGAGACGAGGATGACTTCTTCGGACATAGGACAAAAGGAAGAGACTCCTAAATGCCTCGGAAAGGGATAGTAGTATTTGTGCTGGCGCTTCGGACATTTCGGGATCTCGGAGTAACGTGATGACTGTGGCCAATCTGGAAAGTCCCTCACATAGATACAGTACAACTGGCTTACGTTCAATGTTAGTTGCCGTCTAATGACGTATTATTTGTCACTATCTTTTTTTGAATGACCAATGCAGAGAGTACGAAGCTATGAGTTTTGAGAGAAGATGTTGACCTTGGTATCACTAAATTCGGAATATTATCATAGTGGATATGCTCATTTGATTACTCATATGTAACAACAACAAAGAACCCTACAACGTGCAAAAAAACAAGCATACACACTCCCAAAAACTATACATCCAACCTCTCTATCCAAATGCGCCAGCTATCCTTCCCAAGCCGTCCAATCGACTGGGTAAGCTATACAGTTGTAGCGCCTACTCTATGACCACAACACCGATTGCCGCTAACAAATCAGATAGCCATCCTTCCCTAATTATTACAAACAGGGTAGGCTCAACAAAACCAACGATGATCGAAATGGGCAAGCCGTCCTCCCCCTATGAAGGGTAAGCTATACCATGCACCCCCCAAACGTCATCACAAACCAGATAATGCATTGAGAGAGATTAGACAAGCTCGAACCCGTCGTCATCATTAATCACAACCTTAGGAGCGGTCATGGGAGACTTGTTAGGTTTCTGCTTGGGACTTTCTCTCTTTTTCTTGTTGAGAATCGTGGTCTCCCCCTCATTGTCCAAGACCTCATACTCTCCGTTGACAATTTTCTCTGTTTGCTTACTATCCCACTTTTTCTCGGCCAGCTCTACGAGCCCACCCAGATCGACATTGCGACCTGTTTGACCTGGACTGGGACCTTTGTTATCGAAACTGTAGAGGATTTCATTGTCCGCAGCGGATTGCCTAATTGCTGTGTGAATAGCCGAGTTTGTGTTGTTAACATGCTGGGGTAGGAGTTCGAGGAGGGACTGAGAAAGTTGGGTTGTAGCCGCCTCGTTGGCATCAACAAAGGCTTCATTCTTCGAGGACACGCGTCCGCCGGACCGACCTGACTGGAAGGTTGTCACACCATTCGGCTTTGGTGTCTTGTTCGCATGAGATTTGTAGTCCTGTGCCCTAATCAAAAGATCAATTGAGTTCATTATTCAATGGAGTTGCGAACTTACCACGGACCTCGTGGACGGAGCTTTTCTCGTGATGTTTCAGTACCACCGACCAATTCATCTTCTTGAGTGCTCGCGTTGTAGTGCTCGCGGATACCATGAAGTGGCCTTGAACCATAGCTCCATTTCTCAACATGGTCCTTGTCGCGTTTGTAGGGAAGGGATTCGGATCGGATATCGCGTGTCGCTGACATAGCTGGGGAACGAGTGTGTTGTGGATGATAAAGGGCTATCGAGGATAGCAAGAGCGGAGTCGCAAGAGTGTGTGAATTCCTATGTTCTCGAGAATGCAGTTGGTTCCTTGGCAATTTATAGCAAGAGGCGAGCAGTCACCTCTTCCCGAATGACTACACTCAAGTAAGGGGCTTGGAGGAGCGGCGGGAGCGTCTGTTGTTGAGCGGCGAATGACTCAACTGTAACCGACGAGGCTGAGGTGAGGTAGACAGGAACGAAATCAGAGGGAAGACGGATGTGCGGGAGGATTCCAAGATGACTGCTTTGTAGTTCTGGATGGGAGGGAAAAGAGGAGGATGAAGAGGAGGATGGGAAGGGGAGCGAGGTGTTTCCCTCTGTTACCTTATCTCGGAGCAGGTCAGCCCTTGGAAGCGAACAAAGAAGGCACGAGGCTATCCCAGACATCATGAGGTAGCTGCGCCGCTTGTGATAGGCGGCGCAAGAGCTGCGTCACGAAGCGCGGGGAAAGGTCTGGTACCTTGATAAGGCCGATAGGAAGTGCCCGTCGTTGCAAGCAGGAACCGCCGTGGTTTCTATTATTCGGTACAGAGACAATCCTGCTTGCGGGCCTGCTTGTTGACGCTTTGTTCCTGCTTTTCGCTCTGCATGGATCCTGCTCAGTGCTCTTACATCCTATTTTGAGAGCCAATCGCTCGCTCACTCGTGCCATGACCTCATCCCACCTGATCTCCAGCCCAGGTCAGCTTACCTACCTACCTCCCTCTTTCCCACGTGCTCTATCCATGTCATGAACTGCATTTTTGCACGTGCATGCTTCCACACCATCAGGCTTCTGCCCTTTTATCATCTGCCCTCTTCTCTCCCACAACATATGCTGGTGCGTTCTTCTTCCCGTCGTAGGAGCTCACTGCCAATGATTCTATGCTGCTGCTCATTCCATGCATTGTACGGATGTTGATCGGGCAGATGTCCTCTCCTTCCTCCCTGACTTGAACTAAAACCGACACCCCACAATCCTTACAAAATGAATGCAATGATGTGTGGGACAGGAACCCATAGCCTGTGAGATTCTCGGCGCCATAGATTTGAACGCATGAAGCTTTAGGATAGATGAAAAGATCTCCATTCTGCTTCTCTTAGCTTTCGACCTTAACTTCCACATCGAAACGGCTTGAAAACTCACCCTTGAACAGAGACTGCAATTGCAAGATATGATCGTTTGCTTGTCGAGCGGCTTTGTCTGGACACTGTACTTGACCATGCCACAAATGCACCTCCCATTCAAAATTACCATTCCCCCCTCTACCTCTCCGTGCCATGGCGGGGCTTCTGCAGATTGGTATGGTGGCTCGGAGCAGTCCATATCTGCAGACAATTTGTGCTCTAGAGCTGAGATGTCAATTTCCAACATACGAGCCTAGGTCAACGTTAGAAGGTAGGTACAGATGTCCAAGTGGAAATCCGACATTAATAAAGATCTGTTCCCCAACAGGGGTGTCCTTCTTCTTTGCCATTACAGCGCTCCCACAGATGGGGCAAAACTATTTTCATGTCAATTGGGGCACTTTCAGACCCTGTGAGGTCAACCTGCCAAGTGAACTAGATGTTTGCCCCCAAACTCGTACCCCTTCAGTTCACCGTCTCCACAACGAACATACAGATTCTGGCCAGCGACTAGCCATATCCACAAGTAGGCTTTCTATGATCTAGTCAACGAGGTTTGGATGGTTGTAGGGATGAGATAATCCAACTCGAGCGCAAATACTACATTTACATATCTCGACAGCTTTCAACTTGGGAATGTTGATAGTGAAGCGAAAGAGTCCACAGTGGCAATTTCCTTGGTATTCTTTAAAAGCAACCTCTGATGTCATTATGGATTGCTAGATGAGAAGATGGAAAAGGCTCTCTTCTTGATTGATGCGGAAGGAGAAGTGGTGCTGCCAGTTGTGGATCGTCGGGGAGTTTCTCAATTTGTCCGATTGCATAAAACTTTTAAGGCACTTGAATATTCCCAGAAACTTGACAAGGCGTCGCAGCACAAATTTGCAATCACAGACGTTCAAGACTGATTCTTCAAAAAGTCGCTCTAATCGTCTACTGAATGAGAGAATTATCTTTAACTCGTCGTCCATCTATACGCTGCCATCAAAATTACGAGGCTTTAAATTACATTAAACTACTGCTAAATATGTCCAGAGATACTCATCATCTTCGGAGTTCTGAGAGTTCTCATATAAAAGCCAAGCTCATTCCAATCATAATCACCAATCCAGCCATAGCACTAGTAGCCCGCTTCTCCGCACTTGTATTCATTAGTGTGTGATTTTATTGATTGTAGAAGATGAAAGACAAGGAGACAAGTTTCTCGGACAGGTTCTCATGGCAGAGAGAAGAATTTGAAGCTGCTTGGTGAAGAGATTACATATAGATATCCTTCCCTTAACCATTCCACATCCTTTGCTCTTACAAGGGGAAAAAATGAAGCTAGTATAGGAATTGGCTTACCTGCTTGTGGCTTGAATCGGCGCTGTGGGTTGCGGGGTTATTATGGATGTTCCATTACTACTGGCTCTTGGCGCTGCGGAAGCTGTAGATAGTGGTGCGACTATCTTAGCTGTAGGACCCATAGAATTGGCGCTCGAAGTTTTGCCGGGGGCACTGAAAGTAGTCAAGTTCCAGTTAGGATAAGCAACAGCAAAGCTAATAGCTGTAGGTATCGTAAAAATCGGGTTGACAACTGGAGGTGGGTAAAGTTAGTACTGCCGCCAACAGTGGCCCAGGAGGAACAAGAGAGTCCACCAGAAAGGACTTTCAGATATCTTCAAACATTGCTACTTAAAGAGGATAGTAAAAAGGGAAGAGAGTACAGGGACCCTTACATGTAGGTACATACACCGTGCTGACTTCCGTCGTTGCACATGGTGTCAGCGGGATTGGCGATACTAGGGAAGATATAGTCGGAGTCACTATATTGGAAGATTTGGAAGAAACGCCAAGTACAACCAGAGAACTTGATGGAAGAGCAGCGCCCACAGGACAAATTGTTGTATATAAAAGAGTTGTGGACGTGATAACAATCTCGCTAGCCATGCTTGCTGGGCAGTTCAAGACAGTCGACGAGCAGGATGTGACGGTGATGAGTGAGGTTGCATAAACGGTGGAAGTTGTGAGCGAAGCAGCCGATGTAATTGTATTATTGGCGTATGCCACGCCTGAACTAGACAAAGATGAGGCTGTGGTTGAAGCGGTTATGGAAGCACCAGTTGTGCTCGGTGCTAGGGAGAAGTAAGGAACGGATGTTGGAAATGATACTGTCTCTTGAATTGCTGTGCTTGTTGCAGTCGGAATGGCTGATGCTGATAGAGATAACGATCCTGCTCCTAAAATCTTAGTTTCAGTACACTTACTCACACATTTCAGAGACAAGTGTGAATTGTCCGCAGGGATGAATAGTCAATATCATAGAAGTAATCGAAAGAAATAAGAAGCCAGCATCAAAAGCGTGCATTTATAGGAAGGTGTCTCACCTGTTACCTGGGTTACTGTGCTGGCTGCAGTCATTGAGATGACTGGAACTACAGTACCAGATGGAATTCCAGGAAGTATAGTAACAGCTGGACGTGTAAGGCAGAGACTAAATTGGATAAATGTTAACATCATCATTATATTTTTGTAGGATAGCTCAACAGAAACACGCATACCTTGGAAGAGGGACATCCAAAACTGTAGTAACTACAGCTGGGCTGAGTCCAATCGTGGAATAATTTATCTCTCCGACACACTTGAACACCGGGGAGTCAGCATTTCCCTTTAAGAGCGTTTATTAGGAGTGAGGAGGATCGAATGTCGCCAGATGCGGCTGTCCCGAGAGTGCATCACTTGAATACTGTCTTAGGAGCAAAAATAACAAAGGATTGATAGAGCCTGGGGATCTTTACATGAGCGAATGCACCGATGTTGACGTCTATACTCTCCGTCACCGAGAGTTCGCACTCGGGAGTGCTGCCCAGAGTTGCTTCGTATTCGATGAGGTCGGCATAAACTCCTAGTTCAAAGTCGAAACCAGTTCCGAAACACATCACAGTAGTCCCAGCCTTATCATCAAATTAGCACTTTGGATAGCTAAAAGTTGGAAGGGAGCTCTGGAGCGTGAGAGCTGTCTCAAGAGCAGTCGCTCCAAGAACAGCTCCTAAGCTCCAGAGCTCGCATCGAGAAATCATCAATCAGTATGAAAATAAGCCTACCTGAACTCTAACTCGCAAACCAGCTTTGAACGTAGCCGAGCCTGATGTAACAATGACTGGCAGATTGTTCACCTGACCACCGAGACTATTCATAGTTAGTGCCTTTACTAAGAGATAAGTAGCAAACTCTCACAATCCATGATCGACAATGCGACCACCAATGGGATCAACTGTTAAGTACGCTCCCTCGGGAAAGGCGAACTCAAAGCCCGCTTCCTATCAAGATATCAGCATGGTCCTTAGGTTGAGATTTCCAAGGTGGTAGTCGAGCAGCTCTACACCGATATAGCTGCTAATATTCAAGGACGAATATACTAACCAAATCAATCTCTGCAGTCAAAGAGAATATCAAGTCAATAAATACAACAAAGCCGATCGAGACTTCCTCACTGACAGCAGTTCCTGCCGCAGTTGTAGACATGAATAGAGGATAGGAGTAAGATAGCGTGTCGCTAGCGAGAAGATCAAATTCAAAGTGACCGCCAACATTTTCAAATGCAATCTTGACATCAAGACCAAAAGCAGAGATGATAGTGTCCACGGGATGCTCAAAGAATGAAATGATGTCGCCAATGATATCCTCGTCTTTTGTAACACCTGTAGTAGTAACGAGAGCTGTTCCCCATGTCCTGCAGTCCACGCAAATGAGCTCGAACTGGGCAAACTCTGTTACAATACCATCGGTAGTCCCAGCACCACTCATTCTGTCAGTATAAGCGCATAGGGGTAAGATTATACTTACAAATTAAATAACACATCGCTTTCATGAGCTGTAGTTAAGTCGTACTCTCCGAGTGTGATAGAAGGTAATGTTCTCTCTTGTACAGTTGAAGTCTCTCCGGTCGCTGGAGAGCGGGTATCAAACCCAGGGGAATCACGGATAGCCACTGGACTAGCACGTACTCCAGCTGAAATTAAAGTTCCTACTATGATGCAGCATTGAAAGAGAGACAGAATCATATTGAACGAGTGTAAAATGATGTTTAATGAATGACAGGTAGTTGGTATTTGAGAGTTCCTAAAGAGTGAAAAGAGCGAAAAGAGTCAAAAGAGCGAATAAAGAGCCTTGAGAATCCTAGGGGACCGCAGCATTTAAGCATCTTCTTCCTCCCTGGCACAGCGAGGAAAAGAGCCTGGAAAAGCAACCTAGTCCGGCAACTTCGACTCCTGAATCGAGAGGACAACCAGAAAGGAAGGATAAAGTTCATCTCGGCCTCTTAGACCAAGCATCGGTCTGCCTATCAGGGGACTTGCTCTTTCAGAACTAGCAAGCATAATAGATGGCCCACGTAAAATGCGAAGGGCGGGGAGAAGGAAGGGGATGCAGTAAGAGGCGTGAGAGGTGTATACACCAGAACCTGCGACGATCGATTGTCGGCCACGCCGGACGGAACGTTGTCCTTGAACGTAGCACGACACTTGATTTCCTATCCAGCCACTGAGCTCCAGGAAGTTGGTCTAAGATTGTTTCACAGCGGGAGAAAGTGCTCCTCATCTGCATGATTGGCCAGCATAAGAGTGGCTGAAAAACTAGCCCCTGACAGATGGTCACGTGTTTTCATGGGCTTGGGCCAGTTGCCTACCTAGGTACTGGCAGGTACCTAGGTAGGCACGAAGTCCTTGCCCACATGAGAAATATTAGGTAGGGAAGGACTTTGTATTCTAGAGATTGTCAAATATTAAGGGGCTTCCTCGGAAGCCTGCATCAATTCTTCCTTGCTTACGCTTACTAAGGAGGTCGAGTAAGACTCAACTGCTCGCCAGCAGTATTGACTGAAGGTTCGCCATTAGTTCACTGTTACACTTGAATTTCCATCCCAGCATAGACCGGAGGCAAGATGCCAATGACGCCAAACGTTCAACCAGGAGCTTCTGGCCAGAGGAGACCACATCGGAAATCAAGACACGGCTGTCTGCAATGCAAACAGGAAAAGATCAAGGTGGGCTGACTCCTTTGCTTTGAACAGGTGCAATGATGTTGCTAGTGTGCCCAATCAATGCCATGCGATTGGGAACTCCCCACTTCGTTGTTTAATCCTAAAAAATCAAAGCCTATGTCACTAAGATTCGTCGTCTTCTTCTAGTGCGATGAAGTCAAGCCTTCCTGTGGTCACTGCAGAAGGTATCAGTCCAGATGCTCGTTCCTTAGCACATTGTCAATAGCATCTTCTGCTTCAGATGTCACAGCGAGTCTATCAACATCACCACAGCTCCCTAACCTGGGCGATGATGCTTTAAGAACGGCATCCAACCTACCACAAACATCATCGACCGAGATCTGTACGATTTTAGATGTTAAGAACTTAGAGCTGTTGCACTTCTATACCACAACGACAAGCTTAACATTATCTAATCGTCCAGAGTTGCAACAAATTTGGCAACAGGTACTTCCTCGAATTGCCTTTACCAATCACTTCCTGCTGCACGGTATTTTGGCTTTCTCTGCACTGCATCTTGCACGCTCACAACCTGAACGCAAAACCTTACTTTATTCTGAAGCCTCTACTCATCATAATATCGGGCTGAGGATGTCACAACATGCCATGTCTAATATCACGCCTGAGAATTGCGATGCTTGTTTTGCTTTCTCGTCAATCATCGCTGCTTACGCCTGGGCATCCTCAGACCAAACCGGCGATTTATTTTTCTCAAACACATCAGTTTCCGAAAAAACTTCAAATGTTGATTGGGTTAGCCTTTTACGTGGTGTTTATACCCTACTTAAAGCTGCAGGAGAATGGATGACGAATAGTTCGATGAGGTTAATTTTGAAACCTAGTTATATAGATCCCAGCCTAGCTAGAGCGGCTGATCCTGAAGCAAGCGCCAAGCTGACAGCACTGAATCAACTTTGGGATTTGTCACTTGAAAAATTCAACACCAGCGATGTGGAAGTTTTAACTGAGACGCTAGCCTTACTACATGAGGCCTATGGCTTGGTCTCGTTGTCCACTGTCGATTGCGAGATTGATATGATTTTGGTGGTGTACGCTTGGCCGATCAAGATACCTGAAGCTTTTTTTGTCATGGTCAAAGATGATAAACCGGAGGCCCTTATCGTTCTAGCACATTACTCGTTGTTACTGAATAAAGTGGACCAACTTTGGTATATGAAAGGCATGAGCAGACGCCTACTCCACACTATTCATGGCAAACTTGGGAAGGAGTGGGAGAGCTGGATTACTTGGCCACTTCAGGATCTCATTCTGACCGAGTTTAAGGATCAAGCGTAAAAATGGAACATTTTAAACCTTGCCTAATTCATTTACCAAAACAATGAAGTGAGCTTGATATACTCTTTTCGTTCCGTGAACCCCCGAGAGCCAACTATGGGAGTCCGGCGTAATAGGAATCGATTGTCATAAATAACAAGAGATCAACATTACTCTCTACTACTTTCCGGCTTGAATGCTAAATTACGCGATATTGCTACATGATACCCCCGGGGAATACACCTTAGGTTTTGGAATAACGCCATACCTCTACGCCATACTCTTCAGAGAACCTCATCCTGCGCTTTGCGAATTCTACTCTTCTTTCATCAACGATGGTGCTTCTGACAGAGGTGCTCCAGCAGCTAAAGAAAGTCCCTGCAATATTTCATATCCAAACACGACAATCATAACTGCGGAAGATACAAGCCATGCCCCGCTGCATCAGAAGTCAGCATGGCACAAAATATGGCTGGCATAGGTAGAACAGGCTTACTTCGGGATGATCCACAAGAAGACGAGATTGACCCACTCGTTATGCCCGACATGGTTCCAACCGGAGTAAGCCTCATTAAGTCCTGCCATTATAAGTGATAAACTCTTTAGCACATAGCTCCAGATAATACACACCATAAAGCGATGTCTTGCTAAATGTCATAACAGCCGCAGCGAATCCAATCACAACCGCCGAGGCGCCCGCCTGGTTAGGAACAGTCCTGCGAGCTAAAATACCTCCTTTTGCTCCTCCATGACTAGTTGCCAACTGAGTACCCTGCGAATAGACGAGATAGAGGTAGTAGAAGTAAAGGAGCGTCTCGAGCACATTCATAGCTCCTTGCGCGGATGTAAATCCGTTCTTCTCGTCGATGGCTTGCCAACTATACATGTAATCCGTTTGCATGTAAAGTTCATATGGGACCCAAATCGGCGAATGAAGAGAACCTCCTGGCATACTCAGCGGCCGTAAAAGCACGTATCCTATATCCTAGATTGAGTCAGAAAGTTGTATACTGTCAAAAACCATAAGTGACTTACCCATATTACCAATGGAATACTAATGAGCAACCAAGCTAGAGTGAGGGCTGTGGCTGTATGCACCCACTTTCGCAAGCTCCTGGGGGACCGGGAAGTTTTTGAGAGTGCTGTTGACTTTGATGATGAGAAGTCCGTCTCCGGAAAATTATCAAAACAGCTTTGGGGATACAACATTGTGGGCAATTGGCCTTTTTTGGGCTGTCAAAGGTTATCTATCGGTCTAGGAAGGCTGTAATCTCGGCCAAATGGTAGCCGCTGTTGTCTAGAAATTATGTGGTAGCGATAGTGTAGTTTATGCTGCAGGCTGTTCGTGTTCTGGGAAATCGTATGGTATGATTGCTCATGAAAAGAGGGAAATCTAAGCAGAAGCCGTGTTATTTATGTCTTGGAGTTTGACAGGCATCGCTATGGATTTTCTCGAATGCTTCAAGTTTGCTCCTCTGTCATAATGTCCTGGGCTCGCTGGACAATGTCTATCTTTCACCGTATTCCGTATCCCGTATTCCGCTTTCCGTATTCCGCTTACTAACCGAAGTCCCGCTTGAAAACACGCCCCGCACCGAAACACGCGAAGACGCGTTCTCCCATCCACACAAAATAAGTAAGAAATCGATCAAATCGCAGCGAATTACTATAGCAGTTGATGCAATAGAACGGGGAGAATTTACAGATTACGCTAGTGCAGCTAGATTCTACGAATGCGATCGTAGAGCGCTCTCTCAGCGAATCAGAGGCCTAACTAGCTCAAAAAGCGAAGCAAGCTCAGCAACTTACTAGTGCTTGACTTTAGAGCAAGAGCAAGTTCTAATTAATCGAATTAGCTACCTTACCGACTGAGGATTGCTGCTAACTAGCTATATAGTGAAGAATCTTGCAGAGAAGATTAGAGAAGCTGAGGTTAGCAAGAACTTAGTAGGGCAATTTGTTAAACGCTACAGCCTTTACTTAAAGAGCTTATATTTGCGCAATATTGACAGTTTAAGAGTTAGCGCTAAGTACGCTTCTATGTTTCAACTCTTTTTTAGCGTTGTTAGTTGCTTTTCTGTTTATTGCGCTCCTACAATATTGTAAAGGTTCACGATTGCACGGTCAGAACACGTGAATGATGAATCTGTATTTCAAGAAGGTAAAGCTGAAGAGCACCCAGTGCTTGAAGCTTTCTATATATACCCCTCGTACGAGAGGAACAGCCGACACTGTTCCTGTCGCACGGTCTTTTCTTCAATAGTCAATCAATAGTTCTATCGATAGTTCAATCGATAGTTCAATCAATAGTCTTGTCGATAGTTCTGGAGATCGCTTCGCTGATCTTCATCCCTTCTATCAAAGGAAGTCAGCTCCGAGTGTTGCCTTGGTTTCTGCCTAGGTCCTGACCACCGGGTCTAACCCGTGACAGCTGCAAACGCACTTCGGAGAGAGCAAATAAAAGCAGAAGTAGAAGAAAGAAAAGCTAAGAGAGAAGCAAAAGCAGTGCAGAGGTGGCTAGCAAAAAAAGTTGCAGTAGCAGGAAAAGCAGCTAAAAACTTTTTGCATAAGCATTTGTTTTCTATAGTATCTACGCTAAAAAAAAAAGCTTCGACTGAGCTAAAGCAAAGAAAAGTACTTATTCTATGGTAGGAACAAAATTGAGATGTGTGGTTGTAAAAGGATGCATTCCTAATTCTATGATATGAGAAGCGGCTATTTATGTCCGCCTAGCCTCGTCCTAGCCTCGTCACATGACTGTCGCACGTGACAGTCATGTGAGAGTGAATAATCTCATAACATTCTAGTTTCTGAAGTAGTACTAAAACTTGCTAGAAGAGCAAAAGTAGCTTAAATTAATAAGATAGTTTATAAGAAGGTAGTAAGAGCTAAAACCAGTAGTCGAGAAATAAAATTGCCGCTTCGTTATAAGTAAGAAAATAGAACTCAGAGAATCGAGAAACTTATCTGGTTCTATACTTTTGCTTTATTATAGATTAAAATAATTAGTAGTGGTTTAATAGTAAATTTTATGTTATGAGATTATTCACTTTCACATGACTGTCACATGCGACAGTCATGTGACGAAGCTAGGCGGACATAAATAGCCGCTTCTCATAGAATTAGGAATGCATCTTTTTACAACCACACCACACCAAAACCTACCTTACTTCCTCTTCGAACTAAAGAGCCAATCAAACGTCGGAATAGGAAGATAGAGCTGCGGATTAAAGAGAAAGAAGTTGAGGTTGAAATTAAAGTTGAAGCTACTACTATACCTGTTAAAACAAGGTCTGGAAGAGTAGTTAAGCCAAAAAAGAGGTAGCTTATATATTATTTCAAAATGTACTTTTAGGATTCTACCCGTATTTACAATTATTTTAATCTATATTATACAAAAATGGGATTATTTTTGGTGGAGTTAGGTATATTCTTGATTGAATAAGTTGTTTTGGTGGGCGGTTGTGGGTGATGGGCGGTTGTCCCGTGAACCCGAGTAGTGCCTTTTGTCCACAGTTATTTAGTGCGACCGCTCAATTCTGCGAACTCTGCCTATTATGACAAATATTGAATATATATAATTATATCCCATTTACTATTTGCGATGTCCCGACTGTCTTAAATATAACAGCATTGTTACCTGCTTAATGCTGTTTCGACCCTCCTCCTGTGCTCAAAAATGAATTTTTTTTATGAGTATGTGCTGGCTGTTGCTGCTGTGTATCACAATTATGTTGTCAATTTTATGTGATTTTTTGAAATCAATTGCTTCTAGCTTTAACAGCCATGACGGGAGATTGTTACAATTATGAGATTCCTGTCACTACTCGATTGAGGCACATATATTTGGTGTCCCCGAATTCTCTGACAATTACGATGTAGCAGGATTAAATTCTAATGTGGTCACTCGCTCAACTGTTCTTCCAATTTAACCCCTTATCTGGAACGCAAAACGTTACCGGAAATTATGTTATTACCGCTACGTTCTGTTCACCAAAGACTTTCATTGGCCATGAGAAGTCGGTTCTCATTGCCTCATCGGAACTTGGCTATGACAGACAGTATTTTGTTTTTCAAATCAACATGCTAGAATCCTAACTGAGCGAAAGGTATTGGGCCTCGAAGATAGATGCATCCGCTTACAGTTTTGTTGATTTTGCTACATCGAGGAGATATTCTGTCTTCGTTTACGATAGACTCAGGACAGGAGAATCCAGCAGGTCATTATTTCAGAGATTCATAAGAATTCAACGTCAATGGATAATTCAGAGTTTCGGGCTATAGCGAAAGTCAATTCAATAATCAGCTAGCCCCTTGTATCCATCACGAACAACTTGAAGCAGGGCAGCTATACTGGGAGAGTTGGCCACTCATATGGATCTGTTCTCATCCATGGCCTTATAGCTGCATACCCTACTCTCTCAGATGGTGTTATTTTCACGGGTATTGGATACAATGTGACCGATTTCCCAGCATTTTTTGAGGCGGCTCGTCTTAAAATTGCCAATACTATATTCTCAGGGAAATTCAATGGTCTAGAGTGTGGCTATCTTGGGTTTTTAGATGCTGTTGGTAATGCTGCGGCGTTTTTCCATGCCGGAAGTTATGATAAAGAGATCGTATGATATACTCAGGATATTGCTCGACCATCAGCAATCATCGAATTCATAACAGGGCCACCTACCAATATAGGCACTGTTGAGTTTGCGGGACCTGTGAGTATCTTACAAATATTATTGAGAAGGGTAGAGACCTGACTCTACATATACCTAGGTAGGTGATGATCATAACTGAGGAAATTGACCTTGGCAATTGCGCGGGAAATTGCAACAGTATTTTATAGCACTCGGCTGAGAAGCTGTTCAAAAGCGCGAGTTTTCGAGGCTGCAGTGCGTCCAGGCTCTGGTCACGGCATCAACTTTAATTTCAATGCACTTCTGCTTATGGTGCTATGATGGATTTATTAATTAAAGACAAATTGTAGGAATAAATCAACAAAGAAAATATAGAGAGATAAAAACCGAAAATATTATGAATTGCTGTACTTGCGGTTGTCTTTGTGATTTTTGATCCTCAAAAGACTCTTAGACTTAGAATAGGTCTTTAGTTAATAATGATAGCCTTCTACTTTTGTGGTTTAAAGGTTTACATAACTTGGAATTAAGCTACTTATGTTCTAAAAGCACTCACAGATGACATTTTGTGATTGTATCTTACTCTTAGATTGGGACAAACCAGGTACAAGAGGCGTTCATATTTACCTAAGTTCACTCCTCGCTAACCTGAGGTCTTAACGTGGATAAGTCACGTGATTATATAATAACTTAGCTTCCGTCGGCTTCAACTACCTATCAAGTGACGGCAGGCCAAACTTAGCTTCGCAAACAAAAGTTTAACATGTCTCTATCGAGCTACTTAGCCTCCAAATACCTCAACGCCGACTCGTCGTCATCCTCCAGCACAAAGAAGCGTAAACGGAAGGATAAATCTTCCAACACAGGTCTAATCATTGCGGATGACGACACCCTTGGCTGGTCTAATAATTCGTCCAACCTTGACTTTAATGATAACGACGCACCTTTGACTGTGTCATCTGGCTCAGCTGACTTCCGTAAAGCCAAGAAGAATGCCTGGAAGACGGTTGGGGTTCCAGTTCTTCAGCCCGCAGACTCGGAGGCCGCTGAAGCAGACAGGATAATTGCTGCTGCCGCGCAAGAAAATAACGCTGCTCAGCATCATGACGAAGATCCTACTCTACTAGACGACGAAAATGTGGTAAAGATGGGCGATGGTACCTATGCGGGGTTACAAAGCGCGTCTGCGGTGGCAAAACAATTCGAGAAGAGGAAGAGGGAAGAGATGGTCGCTTGGGAAGCAGAGGAGAAGGCTGCTGGGAGAAGGAAGGGTACTAGCAATATGGCAGCAGAGACCGTGTATAGAGATGCTACAGGCAGGCGTATTGATCTCACGATGCGTCGCGCCGAGGCGCGAAGAGAAGCTGATGAGAAAGCCCGGAAGCAGTTAGAGGAACAAGAAGCTCAGAGAGGCGACGTCCAGCTCGCAGCTCGAGAAAAACGTAGAGAGGAGCTTGATGAAGCGCGTTTCATGCCCATAGCGCGAACTGTAGATGACGAGGATATGAATAGGGAACTAAAAGAACGAGAGCGATGGAATGATCCAGCATTACAGTTTGCAGCGACTAAGAAACACGGGAAGAGTGCTTCAGGAAAGCCGTTGTATCAGGGTGCAGCCGCACCAAATAGGTACGGTATTCGTCCAGGACATAAGTGGGATGGGGTGGACAGAGGGAATGGATGGGAGAGTGAGAGATTCAAGGCGTTGAACCGGACAGCGCGAAACAAGGAATTAGATTTTGCGTGGCAGATGGACGAGTAGAGAGGAGTAGAAAGCCTGTAAAACATGCATTTGGTCAGTATGATGACTATAAAACTCTTATCATCTAAGCGCGATTGCAAGGACATATTTTGCAGATTTTGCAGCTTCGAGCTTAATAATGCTCTGAATTAACTAATGCAACCAGTCCTTCCATCAAGGTGTGGAGAATACTGTCGAAGTTTACCATTCACTGAGATATCATGGAGCCCGATCCAACCGTTTTCAAGAGGTTTCTTTGCGCCTCAGAAGCCTATCTGGCCCGTACTTTGAGTTCTCCTTAACCAACTTAATGAACTCCGCCCTCTCCGTTTTGTTATTGCTGCCTACCCGTGCCTGAAAGACCTTCATCAAGTCACCAATAGAGATTCCAGATTCTGGTAGTGCTGCGATGATTTCGTGCGGTTGGATAGGACCTAGACTCGAAGTAGCGGCTGGTAAGGAGGGGTTACCTAGGGATTCATGTTAATAAGTTCAACCCACAATTGTGAAAATACTGTAAACGTGTGCTGTTTAAAAAGAAAAACTGTCCGGAGGGGTTTGTTATGGAACTGTGTACCTAGCGACTGAAGAGCAGGGCTGCCAGCACGACTACCACCGATTCCAACTGATCCACCTCTGCCTGGTGCTGGACTTCCTTGCCGAGAGGCTGTAGGCGAGGGGGCTAAGCGAAGCTTGAGTTTTGTCTTCTTTCCTCCATCAGACATTTCACCCCCAGTTGCCTCGCCATCACTCATAGCGCTTGGGTAGACGGGACTTGGGTTCGGGGGAGCGGACTGAATATCCGAAAGCTTTGACGGGGACACATTAAGCTTGATAATTGAAGATTTCCGAGCAATTTGGCCTGGGCCCTGCAACGGAGTGGGCGAAATTTGACGAGATCCAGGGGCTGGCGTAGAGGTGCCAGTGGAAGGCTGGTGCTTCTTCTTCTGCTTCTTCCGTGACGACTCGTTCCCGCTTGATTCAGAGACATCACCTCCGGGCCGCTTCAGGTTATTAGATTTCTTAAGAGCATCTGTGTGTTTCGGACGGCCAGAAGGGGTATTCGTGCCTTTGGAAGAAGCACCTGATGGAGGTTTTGGTTCTTGTTTAGCTTTGTTCTTGGCTTCCTCGTCTTTCTTTCGGTCGATCTCTTTCTGTTTTTCTTCATCAGATGTATCATCTTCACTCTAATATTTGTCAGCTAATAATTATATCATTCATATTGAGAATTACCTCTTCTGAGTATGGATTATGATCTGATGCATCACTATCATATATTAAATTTCTCTCTCGCTTCTTGAGTGCCTTTTTGACCGATTTGCCAAGCATTTTCCGCTTCTCTTTTTCTTTCTTCTCTTCTTCAGCTTCAAGGTCCACATCAGCTTCATTGGTCTGGTTGAAGATATTGGCAGCAAGTTGGTCCCTCTTGATTCTATCTTGGGCTTCCTTCGTATCTTCATCCTTGTCTGGTTCCACGGTTGCTTGCTCATCATCATCTTGGAAAAGGTCATCTCCATCAAAATCAAGGTCATCCATATCTTCTGTCTCGCGTTTACCAGAGTTCTTGAAAGTATTACTTTCAGCTTTGACAGTGTACAGGTTATGCATAGCTTTGCGAGATTCTTGTGCTTCGCGCTCTGCTACTTTTTGTTCATTACTTTTCATGACCCATCGAGATTCTTTGACTTTCTTATTCATTCGTTCCTCTGCTTCCTCCGATGTGAATGTCTTAAACTGGCCCTTGGCAGTAAACTTGTACCACTTTTCAACTGGTATCATCCTAAAATTAGGACCGTCGACAATAAGCAAGACGTTTGTGCCTGATAATGCCGCTTCGTAATTCCCTACCCAAGTATTTTTGTTATCTGCATCCTCCAGGTGCCATGGCAGCGCTTCCTCATATCTCAAATCAGATGCTTTTTTTTCTTCTTCTGTTTTGTCCATCCGATGCACCTGAGTAGTCTTCTCATTCCTGAATGACTGTGATTTTTTGGATGCAAGAGCCGATGCGTTGTTGCCTGTTGGTGCAATCTGGGCAAGGTCTATAGCTCGTTGTTTTTCCTTCTCAGCCTTCAAAATTTCTTGTTTCTCTCTCTCCTTTGAATCAAGAGGTTCGTCAGCAACAGCATCTTCTCTCACTCCACGCTCTTGCTTAGGATCGCGTCGATGTAGAACAACCGGTCGCGTGAATTCACTTTGGTCTGCCGGATCAATGTCTTTCTTGGCAGAGAATCGAGCAATATGGTATCTTAAGCCGTCCCTCAAAGCCCGCTTGGTTGTAACTAACGGAAAATCATGGAAATCCCCTTTGGGAGGTCCACTCCAGCCATTGAAATCTAAAGGCCCATTCGGAACAAGACTGTATGGCACATGCGCTCTCGTGGGGACTAGGCCATTCACCGGGTATAGAGCAGCAGGTTTTGGTCCGTTTGGTGTTATACCATTCAGCTTTCGTATAGCAGCATCTTGAGGCCGCTTCAAAGGTGGCTTCTTTCGTGGTCTCAGCGGGTCTGCCGCCTTGGGCCTCCGTATGAACTGCGGGCCACCATTAGGAGTAGGAGCTTGACCGTTGGATTGGCCGGACGGAGAGGCACTCATGATGTGTGTTGTAGAGAGCCGAAGACTTGGAAAGTACCCGAACGGAAACACCAACTGTTCCTATTCTTTGCGTAGTGTTTCCCTCATGAAGACAGACCAGCAATCCCGTCGCGACAAATGTCGCAGATGCTATAGCTTTACGACTCTTTCACTACTGTTAAGGAAGAGTGAATCATTCGTTTAGCACTTCGACCTCGAAATGGAATTGTATGAAGACTTGATATTTTCTCGAGTTTGAGAGGAGTTCTTTGTGACAAAGAAAGATATCAGTAGATAGGCAAGGTAAGGAACTTGCCAGGTTGCAAGGCTTGGCAGAGTCAACCTAGGCAGAACTAGCCCTGAAAAGACGTTAGCTCCCGTGAACAAAGACGCGGCTGAAAGGCCGGTATCCAAGGCTGTGAAGTAAGAATAAATATAATTCTAACATGCCAACTGCCTCGTGAAAAATGTCAACCTCACCTTCACTCATTTCTGCGAAAGTACTCGCTCGCTAGCCTAGTGACTCACAAAGCTTGCATCTTATGCGCTGAAGCCCTGACAAACAAGTGGAATTCACGGACAATGGCCATCACGTGTTGGTCTGATATTCGTCAAGATAGCAGTCAAGCTTCTAAGCAGGCCACATCGCATTAGACAGACCTTTAACCTATTTAAGCTACAGCAAGTGACAAGTATGTACAATTACCATTCTCCTTGTCACCAGCCTAAACCATACAGGCAGAAGAAATCTCAATATTACCACATGGGAAACATCACCACAACCTCAAATCGCAAGCTTTCGTTTACTATTCCTTACTAAACACAATGTTTCCCATTTCGAAAGACCAGATTCCCTCAAGTGACGGCAATCTAGAAGACCGTCTCCGAGGAATGATTCTAAGCAATAAGAGCCAACCCCCAACCTCTGGAAACCCGCCTCCACAGAAAGACTCTGCCGATGGAGAATCGTCTCCTAGCAAAAAGAGACCGAACCAGGCACAGAGACGGCAAATGAACTCGCAATTTTCAATACCTGCTGATCCTCGATATGGTCCTCAAGTGTCGGGAGGACTCAGTCCCCAATCAAATTCTCCGTGGCAGCCTCCTCACGGCCGGCCTTACATTAATCAAGTCCCCCAATTCCAGCAGCATCTTCAGCACTCTCCGGAAGGCTCAGATTTTGTCTTGCAACAGTCTCCAAGGTTTCAGAATCCCCAATCGTCTCCAAGGTCGCCGAGGAAACACCAGCAAACTGATCGGCGCCCTCCTCAGTTTCCGCCTAGGCAAACTATTGATCAGGCCCGCCAGCACTCATCTCGTGGCGGCTTCTCCAAAACTCAAAATCAGAATCGACAACCACATCAGCCTACATCTGAGCACGGCTATGGCCGTGGAAAGCCTCTTGGAAATGGAGATGAAATCTCAATTCAGAGTGCTTACATTGACAGCCTCGCCCACCAGAGTATTCCAATTGTGGAAATTGACTCTCAAGAAAGTGTTCAAAAGGAGGCTTTCAGGTTAGATATTGAACGGAAATGTCGAGCAGCTATAACCCAACTCGAGAATGAAAGTTTAGGTAACAAAGATTTCGATCCTTCTACTGTAGAGCTTCGCTGTTTTGGCAGTCTGGCCTCAGGTTTTGCAACCAAGGCTTCAGATATGGATCTCGCTCTTTTAACGCCAAAATCCAATCCAGCGCCGGACTCTGCAGACTCTTTAATCCCTCGCGTTCTGGAGAGGGCCTTGTTGGATCTGGGCTATGGAGTACGCCTTTTAACTAAAACCAGAGTGCCAATTATCAAGCTCTGCGAGAAGCCCACACCCAAGCTACTTGCAGATTTACGAGCGGAACGTGCCAAATGGGAAACTGGTTTCATCAACGAGTTAGTTGGTGACGAGGAACCTGAGATCGATCTCGGGCAGGGTAATGAAGACTCTCATGACCATGGAGATGGAGAATTCTATGGCCAGATCCACTTAACGAAAGAAAGCGCTACCCAACAATTGAAAAGGACGACCTACGATGACAAGCTATCTTCTCTAAAGCAGAAAAACGATCAATCGCTTGGGGATTATTACAATGCTGCGAAGCGTTTGCTAAGGCAGCTTGGCGGCCGCGATATCACTTCGAGCGCTCCTGATCTAAGCAAAGAGGAATTGAAAATCTTAAATGATGTTTGCAAGGCCTTTATCGTTGGAATTTCATCACAGCTTCTTTCCGCTCGTCTTCGCAACTATAAATCCATTAGCCCACTTTTCATTGCAGCAGAACCTGTCATTAGGAGATCTCTGCAAGGAGTTTGGAATCAAGTCGAAGGCGAGAGATTCGCGTTAGCATGGGATACTCGACCGCTTAATCAGTCTAATGATAGGGATGAGTTTGAGAGTCTACAGGCCGTTCAAGCATGGCGAACCTTACAGGATAAAGATGGCCACGCCGCCGAGACGACAACATATAACCGGCAGCTATACGTTGCATTAGAACGATTAAAGCGGGTTAGTTCTTTGCAGTTGGCCCTCCTAGTACAGATTCAGTATGAAGATCCGGTCTACTACCTCGGAAGGACTCAAAAAATATTAGATGACTTGAAAGCTTCTGTGGAGGTAGGAGCTGATAGCGTTACACCTATCGTTATCTCTTGTTATATTTCTGGTATTCATAATGATGCTATTCGAAAATTGTTAATGGAATCTTCAGCTGGAGACCTTACACTCCAACAAATTGGCTTACAGCATCGTGCGCTGCAGCTTGCCCTTGATTATGAACACGCTGTGGAGGCGAGGATGTTCTCAGAGGATGGTCAGCTCGCAGTTACGCAATATGTTAAATTCCTGAGATCTCGAACTTTCTTGTCACATACCCCGCTCAATGAAATCGAACCCAGTCTACTCGCCAACATTCGCAATCTTGCCGATCCAACCAGCATCTCTCTTAACAAACCTCGAGACAGATATAAAGATCATCTCGAGTTTCCTAAGACTGATATTGGAATCCAATGCGATATTAATTTCTCAACTGATCTGGCTATCCACAATACCCTACTTCTGCGTTGCTATGCCCACACCGATACTCGAGTTAGAGAGATGGTTTTATTTGTCAAATACTGGGCAAAAACACGAGCAATCAACACAACCTACCGAGGGACCCTAAGCAGTTACGGGTTTGTCCTCATGGTCCTTCACTATTTGATTAATGTGGTACAGCCATTCGTCTGCCCTAATCTACAGACAATGAACAGTGATCCTCCGCCGTATCTCCCGCTAGCAGAGAGGGAAGCCCGTACTTTCTGCAAAGGCCGAGATGTTCGTTTCTGGCGTAATGAGATAGAAATACAGAATCTAGCACAGCGAAAATTGTTGAATCACAATCACGATTCGGTTGGGATGCTGCTTCGAGGTTTCTTTGAATACTTTGCACATAATGGACAGATGTCCATGGTTTCTAGTCGGGGCTTTGATTGGGGGAGAGAGGTGTTGAGTTTAAGGACACCGGGAGGAATTCTCACAAAGCAAGAGAAAGGTTGGGTAGGTGCAAAAACTACAATCGAGACAACGAATATAGCCGTTCCACATATGCCACTTACTCCGCGAGGCTTTGAACCTTCAGATGGGATGGAAGCTGCTTCTACCTGTGAATCGGATGCTAAACACCCCCAATTATACAATAAAACGGTGGAGGAAACCAAAGAGATACGCCACAGATATCTTTTTGCCATCGAAGATCCCTTCGAGTTGGATCACAATGTAGCACGAACAGTAACACATAATGGCATTGTTTCTATCCGAGATGAGTTCAGACGTGCTTGGAGGGTTATCAGAGGGATTGGAAAGCCATATGAAGGTAATGAAGGTGGGCTACTTGATTCTGTCTCCACGGCCAAGGATACAACAAGTCTTCATAATTTATTAGATCTCCTCCACGGGCTGGATCAAAAGGCAGATGGGTAGGTACCACAGGATTTTGGGTTCTCTACAAGAACATAGAATAGATCCTAGATAGTATTCAACAATTCAACTTCTCTAGGAAGTCTTCACCAGCTGAGAGCATTAAGTATAGTCAATAGATTATCATCCTATTCAGACTACAATGTCCCGGCAGAAAATCAAAAACTATTAAAACGCCTCGACCATTATATATCATGTGAGTATTTCTATTTTACTAAACTGACTGTATTGTTTCTCGTCCACTTATAGTTATAACTAACTTTTTTCAATCCTGCTTGCGGGGATAGTAATGAAATCCCGAAGGGGATCCTATCTTCGGCTTGACAACATTCTCATTTTTCACTTTTTGATATTCAGGGAGTAGAGAATAGCCCGCTGTCATTCCCTAGTGCCTCGGGACAGCTGTTGTCCAATTTCTTTAGCCCCCCTCCAACGTCCATATCATGTCCCCTAAGCCCTTTACCTATCTCTTTCCACAACTTCTCCTCGCCCTATTTCCCTAAAGCTTGTGATGAGCAGAATGTCACGTGTTGCAAATGTCATGTGTAGATGGCACGGGCGAACAGAACCTTATTTCCGAGGTATAGAGAATACGGGACTGGAAGCAGAGAGAAGTCTGCTGTACATAATGCATACTTTACTTGTGTAGTTTTTCTTTTCTTATATTCTTCTTTTTCTTCATAGCTGTAATGGCACGAATGTTACGAGATTATTCACTCTCACGTGACTGTCACACGCGACAGTCATGTGACTTAGCTAGGCGAATATAGGATGGCTACTTCTTGTAGAATCAAGGCGTCTATTCTTTTACAACAACACTTTTTTGTTTTTACTAATTTAGTAGCACAACTATAACTAAATCTTTAATTTTACATTTTAAATTATTAATTACTATACTTATACATAATTAACTTTTAAAAACTTTGTTTATTTAGCAACTAGTAGTAGAAACAAAATTAAGATGTGGTTGTAAAAAAATGCATTTCTAATTCTATAAGAAGCGGCTATTTATGTCCGCCTAGCCTCGTTCTAGCCTCGTCACATAACTGTCGCACGTGATAGTTATGTAAAAGTAAATAATCTTATAACAGAAGTGCTTCTCTAAAGAAAAAACTCTTATATTCTTATAAGAAAAATACTACTAATTGCTTTTAGTGTTCTTACTTCTGTCGTTGCTTTTTGCCTTGTTTGCTATTACTTTTCTCAAACTTTTGCTTTAACACTGCTAAGAATGTTTAGTAGCTAATTTATAGCTAGTGTAAGCTACTATAGTACTAAAATAAAACAAAGTTAAATAATTAGTATAGCTAATTTTACTAACTATATTGTAAGCTATATAGTGCGTAACTTAAGTGTCTGTAGCTTAGCTAGTTTACTAGTAAGCTATTGTAAAACTTTAGTTAATTTTCTAGCTAGAAGTTTAGTTAGTTTACTAGTAAGCTATTAAAGAAATTTA
>QYAI01000335.1:0-19136 GCA_003988855.1 Arachnopeziza araneosa | reverse complement strand
AATTCGAACCGAACTTTAAGCTGTTTTACTCTTTAGTAAGCTTTTTTAAATAAATTAGTATTAAATTTATACTAATTTAAGTGCGGGGTATAGCTAGCTAATTGCATCGAAAAACATCGAATTATTCCTTCGAATATGTATAACTAGAACGAAAAAAAAGTTTTAATAGAAATTGCAGCTCGATCGAAGAGAATTATAAGCAGAGAAGCGTACGAATCTGGAAGAAGGACTTAAGCTAGTTAAGATAGCTCTTAAAAGTTTATTTCTTTTTTAGCTTACATATGCGCAGATATGACAGATCTTTCTTTAGGTTTGATTTATGTCACGAGGCCAAATCAAGGGCTTGGAAAGAAAGTTGAAGGCTTTTATTTTAGACCATTCTAAGCTAAGGAAGGAAGAGCGAGAACCCAGACGCGCTAGTCTGCCTGGTGGCCTGGCTTCAGCCTTGCAAGGCTAGCTCTTGGCACGTGATCACGAATGGGAGGTCTTAGATTCGTGACAATAAATAGTTAAGAAAACGCGTATTAAAGTTTATAAGTAATAAGGTAGAGAAAAGTACGCGACTTGATAATATGCGCGACTTGATAATAAAGCACGTTAGACACTTAAAGATTTCTAATTACTTGAATTCTAATTAGGTTATAGATATTTACTTGAATTCTAATTGGCTTATAGATATTTACTTAATTCCTAATTAGGTTATAAATATTTACTTGAATTTCTTATTGAAGTAAATGCAGTAATTATTTTATAATATTTCGCTTTATTTGTATATAATCAGTATTTTCTTCTAATTTAAACTTAAACTATAACTAACACTAGTAGATCTAATTCAGGATCCGACTTTCCAAGTTGCTAGAACTTAGCAAAGTGAAGTTATTTAAAGTAGAATGTGTAATTAGTAATTATTAAAATTAAAGAAAATAACAGAAATTAAAAATAACAAAAATTAAAAATCGACAGTAAATTAAAAATTAACAGTAAATTAAAAATTAACAGTATAAAAAATCGACAGTAAATTAAAAATTAACAGTATAAAAAATCGACAGTGAATTAAAAATTAACAGTGAATTAAAAATCAACAGTATAAAAAATCGACAGTGAATTAAAAATTAACAGTGAATTAAAAATCAACAGTATAAAAAATCGACAGTGAATTAAAAATTAACAGTAAATTAAAAATCAACAGTATAAAAAATCAACAGTATAAAAAATTAACAATATAAAAAATTAACAATAGTATTTGAATTACAAAAAACAAAGCACATAGTTTCCTTTTTGAGTGTTCTTCACTCTTTGGGATAAATGTTGCGTTTGTAGATAATGATTTATTTTGGAATATTTTAGTTTAAATAAAAGAAATTTGAAAATTAAAATTGCTATCACGTGAATGAAAATAGTGAATATAAACAGTGAATTTCTGTAATTATTTTGTGAATATTTACTTTGAAAATAGTAAATTCTGTAATTATTTTGTAAATATTCACTTTGAAAATAGTGAATTCTGTAATTATTTTATAAATATTCACTTTGAAAATAGTGAATATCTATTACTACTTTGGGATTATTCGTGATTATCTTGCTTAAAGTGTATATAATCTAACATTTAACTTAATTCTTTACAAACAACTTTATCGATCCAGTGTAACAGTTGCTTTCTCTGGGTAGCAGTAGGTACTGAGATAGTTACGGTACACGCAAGATATGTGGTTGTTGTAGCTTTGTTACCAAGTATTCAGATACTTCATTTAAGTTGAGCACGAAGCTCCTATCTAATAGTCGTGAACCAAGTCTTATATAGTAGCTTCCTGCCTGTCGTATCATCAGTATCATCAGTATCACCAGTATCATCAGTGATGATACGAAGGATACGAATGATACAGCACTGATGATACTGGTGATACTGATGATACTGATGATACTGATGATACTAGTAATACTGTCACGTGATCCGTACGTGCTAAGTCCTCCTACTCAGTAGCGTATCTGATGTACCACTTCTTCTTCCTTGGTTAGAACGTGATCGTAACATCCAGGTAGATCCATTACAGGGTCGGACTTCTCAAGTAGCTTGAGCACAGCATAGAAGAAGTTCTGTTAGTGTATATCAATAAATTTATAAATTTTATAAAAAACTGAATTAAAGAATCGACAGCAATAATCAAAGTATAAATAATATAAAAATCAACAGTAAAACAAAAATTAACAGTAAAATAAAAATCGACAGTAGAATAAAAATCAACAGTAAAAAGAATTTATAGTATAAAGAATCGACAGTATAAATCGACAGTATAACTAATTAACAGAAAAGACAAACCAGGTAGTATCTGTTACTATCTGCAGTAGCTATCTTAGGTTGTCTAATACCTTGCACATTTGACAATAAGCACTGTATTTAAGGCGACAGTATAGACGTAAGGGTGCTTATCTCATTCTTCACTATTCAGCTGGTGCTCTAAAGAACATTAGATGAGAATTCTCTCGAGGTTTTCGTTGATCTTTGAGAGTTCATTGCCTGACCTCATTCTTGGTTCAGATGATAGTAACCTGAAATGTCCTCCTCGAAGAGAGTTCATTGCCTGACCGCATGGTGCAGGTGATAGTCTCCTGAAATATCCTCAAAGATAGTTCATTGCCTGACCGCATGGTGCAGGTGATAGTCTCCTGAAATATCCTAGAAGATAGTTCATTGTCTGACCGCATGGTGCAGGTGATAGTCTCTTGAAATATCCTAGAAGATAGTTCATTGTCTGACCGCATAGTGCAGGTAATAGTCTTCTGAAATATCCTCGAAGATAGTTCATTGCCTGACCTCGTTCTTGGTGAAGACAACTCCGCCGGTGTAACCGACGAGAGATAGTCGAGCAGCTTCGGAAATGTCAACCTAGCACTTAGTGAAGACATTGTCGGTGTGACCGACAAGACCCAGTGGTGCTCGAGCAGCTTCGGGAATGTCAACCGAGCTCTTAGTGAAGACGACTCTGTCGGTGTGACTGACGAGAGATGCCTGAGCAGCCTTGGGAATGTCAACCGAGCCCTTAGTGAAGACGACTCTGTCGGTGTGACCGACGAGAGATAGTCGAGCAGCTTCGGGAATGTCAACCTAGCACTTAGTGAAGACGACATTGTCGGTAGAACCGACAAACTTATACTCTCTGAGAAGAGACAAAGTCCACTCTAGACAATTTTGGCCTTGACATAATGTTGCTTGGGAACTAGTGATGCTCTCCAAGAAGAGACAAAGTTGATGCTGATTGGAAACTAACTCTGCTAACTGCTAGAATCAAGACTCAGAGTTAGCGAAAGAATAAATAAGAAATTGACAGTAAAATAATTTTATTATAAATTGACAATAGAATAATAATGTAAATAACTGACAATATAAACAATCGACAGTAAAAATAATATCATTATAAATCGACAGTAGAAATCAATAATATAATAAATCGACAGTAAACAGTAGAGATAATCGACAGTATAAACAATCGACAGTAGAAATAATTTATAGTATAAAGAATCGACAGTAATAATAATTAACAGAAGAAACAAACCAGGTAGAATCTGTCACTAGCTGCGGTGGGATTGACTAAAATAAGAAAGATGAAAATAAACCACAGATTGAGGTATGTCATCTAGATCAGGGTCAAGCAAAGTTGGACACCTTCGCCAGCTATGATAGATCGCTTTGCACGGAAACCGCGCTCTTGATACGCTCTTTAATCAGCTGCGTGGCAGACTTGCTCTGGGAGGTGAAGCTGCAGGTATAGCTAGGAGGAAGAGCTAGCTGCAGTATTAGAGGAAGATTTGTTGGTGAGATTGCAGGGTCAAGCAAAAGTTAGACACCTTCGCTAGCTATGATAGATTGCTTTGCACGGAAACCGCGCTCTCGATACGCTCTTTAATCAGCTGCGTGGCAGACTTGCTCTGGGAGGTGAAGCTGCAGGTATAGCTGGCTGGGATGAAGAGCCAGCAGCAGTCTTAGAGGAAGATTTGGTAGTGAGCTTGCAGGGTCAAGCAAAGGTTAGACACCTTCGCCAGTTAGGATGATCGCTTTGCACGGAAAACTGCGCTCTTGATACGCTCTTCAACCAGCTGCGTGACAGACTTGCTCTGGGAGGTGAAGCTGCAGGCACAGATAGCTAGGAGGAAGAGACAGCAGCAGGCTGGGAGGAAGAGCCAGCAGCAGACTGAGAGGAAGAGCTAGCAGCATCTTAGAGGAAGATTTGTTAGTAAGCTTGATTGTGATCTTGCGGCTCGCATCTGAAGAACTAGCAGCGGTTTCAAGTGTAGATTTTAGAGCAGGCTTGTTAGCAGAAGCCTTGCAGGCTTACGGTGTTGGCGTTTGCTTGCCATTCTCGCAAGGAAGCTCTTGAATCAAATAATACAAAGAAGAGTAAATGCAAACGCGCAATAGATATTGAAAATGTGTGATAGTGGTCAACAACAATGTTGTTGTTACGGCTCGCAGTTGAAGAACTAGCAGCAGGCTTAGGTGAAGATCTAGCAGTGGTTTCAGGTGTAGATTTTGGAACAGGCTTGCTGGCAGAAGCCTTGCAGGCCTACAGTGTTAGACTTGCTCAAGGAGGTAAAGGTGTTAGGATTGCTCAAAGAAGGTGAAGGTGTTAGACTTGCTCAAAAAAAGTAAAGATGTTAGGCTTGCTCAAAGAAGGTGAAGGTGTTAGACTTGCTTAAAGAAGGTGAATGTGTTAGACTTGTTCAAAGAGGTAAAGGTGTTAGACTTGCTCAAATAAGGTGAACCTACAGGCACAGCTAGCTAGGAGGAAGAGACAGCAGCAGGCTGAGAGGAAGAGCTAGCAGCAGTCTTAGAGGAAGAGACAGCAGCAGTCTTAGAGTAAGAGACAGCAGCATCTTAGAAGAAGATTTGTTGGTGAGCTTGATTGTGATCTTGCGGCTTGCAACCGAAGAACTAGCAGCAGGCGTAGGTGAGTTAGCAGCGGTTTCAGGTGCAGATTTTGGAGTAGGCTTACTAGCAGAAGCCTTACAGGCTTACGGTGTTGGCTTTTGCCTGCTATCCTCGCAAGAAAGCTCTTGAATCAAATAATACAAAGAAGAGTAGATGCAATGCGCAATGGATATTGAAATGTGTGATGGTCAACAATGATGTTCTGGAGAATGTCAATTGAGGACTTTGACATTGTCGATAGTCTTGAATCAGGAATACAAAGAATAGTAGATGCAATGCGCAATGGACATTGAAATGTGTGATGGTCAACAATGATGTTGTGGAGAATGTTAATTGAGGACTTTGACATTGTCGATAGTCTTGAATCAAGAATACAAAGAATAGTAGATGCAATGCGCAATGGATATTGAAATGTGTGATAAGCAACAATGATGTTGTAGAGAATGTCAATTGAGGACTTAGATATTGACTGCGAGATATCTCAGGCTATTCTCGCAATCTCATATAAGTCCGGACCGTTCAGCTATGGCACTAGCCCTCGTCACTAGCCGGTATCTGTCTGTCACCAGCTGAGGTAGCTGTCACCAGGTGCGGTAGTATCTTTCTGTATTCAGATTGTCGAATACCATATTTGACAATAAGCACCGTACCTGAGCGATGAGTATCATAAAGAAGTAATGGTGTTTATACCAATCTCCGCTATTCAGCTGGTGGTCTAAAGATATGAACATTGGATGAGGATTCTCAGGGGATCCGTCGATCCTAGAGAGTTCATTGTCTGACTGCAGTCTTAGTGCAGATAGAATCTTATATGAAGAATCTCTCGAGTTTTCCGTCGATTCTCTTGTAGAGAGTTCATTGCTTTCTAAGGCGACGAGTATCATAAGTGAAGATGTAAGGGTGGTTATCCCATTCTCCGCTATTCAGCTGGTGGTCTAAAGATATGAACATTGGATAAGGATTCCCTAGGGGTTTTCCGTCGATCCTCCTGTGAAGAGAGTTCATTGCCTTCTGAGGCGACGAGTATCATGAGTGAAGATGTAAGGGGGTTATCCCATTCTCCACTATTCAGCTGGTGCTCTAAAAATAGGAACATTGGGTTTTCCGTCGATCCTCCTGTGAAGAGTTCATTGCCTGACCGCATTATCGGTGCAGGTAATAGTCGCTTGAAATATCATTATTGAATAAGCCTCGAGCAGCTTCGAGAGCCACGAGAACCTCGACTAGCTTCGAGAGCTACGAGAGCCACGAGAGCCTCGAGCAGCTTCGAGAATGTCAACCGAGCACTTAGTGAAGACGACATTGTTAACTGAGCACTTAGTAAGATAACATTGTCGGTAACCGACAAGACTTAGTAATGCTCTCTAAGAAGACGTAAAGTGCTTATTCTATTCTTTACTATTCAGCTATTACTCTAAAAATATAAAGATTAAATAAATATTCTCTTAGAGTTTTCTGTCGATTTTCTTGTAAAGAAAGTTTACTGCCTGACGGCATTTCGTCGATTCTTCTGTAAAGAGTTTATTGCCTGACAGCAGTTTCTCGATCTTCCTGTAAAAAGAGTTTATTGCCTAGCTTATGGCGCGTTCTTCTGAGCGATTTTATCAAAACCCAAAAATGCAGGCTTGCTACACCACCAATGCTGCTACTATAGATCACTTTATGTAGAATTAAGAATGAAGATATATTCTACTATTAAATCCTCTAATTAAGCCTTTAGTCTGGTGTTTTAATCGCTGCTAGTATCAATATCATCGCTGCTACTGTCGCTGCTACTCTCGATTTAAGCTTCTTTATCTTCGAGCGCTGTCACTATAGCTTTAATCGTAGATATACTTTCTTTTAGTAGCTGAAGCTTAATAATAGAGACTTTAGCTTCTTTAGCCTTAAATAGCTTTCTTCGTAGAACTCGATAAGCTTAAGTATGTAGCTAGTCTAGCTTAAGTCGCAGATTTAATAGATCGCATATAATACTAGACTTCTTTATTATTGCGTCGCAAAGCGCTCTTATAGCTAGTTCTAAATAAGCAGTCTCGTCGTACTAAGAGAGCTAGCTTTCTATTAGTTTTAGCAAGTCTGAATCTGAAGCAGTCAAATAGTTTCGTGCGTCTTTTAGATACTTATACATTTGATTTGGTTTGCTAGCTAGTAGATAGTCTTCTCTTAAGACTTGCTTGCGAATAGAACGAGCGTTGTACATATTAACGTAGCTAGCTATTTAAGCTTGAATCGTGTCTATATAAATATATTAAAGCGCAATTCGATCGAACTTCGAGCTATCGAACAATCTACTGCTTCTTAGCTTGTCGAAGTAAGCTATCTACTAATTAGTCTGACTGTCAATAAAAGTCTTCTACTAGCGTTTAATTCGTTAGTTTTTCGTAGATGTGCTATATGCCTAGGTCTTCTAAAGAAAGATATCTAGCTTCTGAGCTTGTCTAAATGCAAACTAAGCTGCTGCAAGCAAGGTTGTCTTTGCACTTTTATCTGCTCGAATTGCCTTTAAAAAGCCGTAAGTTTTGATAGTAATAATATAAAACTTTAAGACAGCGATTTAAGTTCGATTTAACAGTCTTACAAACATGCTTATTATCTTTCGACTATAAGCGTTAATTATTTTATATATCTAGAATCTATAAGCTAACAGCTTATTATAGCTATTAATTAACTAAATTCGACTTAGCTTTTTTACTAAATATCGTCGTCTTTAGCGCGAATTTAAGAAAGCTCTTGCTAAGACAGCAATTAGATCAAGATCTCGTAAAATAGCTTGTATAGTCTTTAGATCTACTTAGAGCTTGTAAACAGTTCAAAGGCGCGTCTAGACTAATCTATAACTTTACTAAGCTATTAAAGAAGATTTAAGGTTAGCTTTTATAAAGGCAAAAGCTTTTTTGTAGTTAGTTTCAGACGTCTTTTCTTAGTAACGGTAGACTAGATTTTCTGCTTTCTTAACTTTCCGCAGCTGCTAGTTTGTTATATTTAAATATTCTTTAGATTTTTAAAGAGCTTAGAGAATCTCTAAATAGCTTATATTCTCGTAAAATAGTCTTAACACTAAAGCAAGCAGTTTAGAGTTATAAAAAAGTTTTTGCTTCTGTAAAAAAGCTACATTTTACTTTTTAAACTAACGATAATAAGAAGCTTGCTTTGCAGCAAAGCCTTTACTATTTATAACTCGTACGACTTCTTTAATTAGCTGCTTGCGACTAAAGTAAAGCTCGTAGATTTCGTCTTTTTTAGACTTCTAGAGTGCTTGAGAAATTGTTATTTTAGCTAGAAGTTTAAACTTTAAAAAGTTAGTTAAAACCTAACTAATTTAAATTAAAAAAAGTTTATTAGAAAGCTAACTAACTAATCTTTTGATTCTAAGTCTGCAAGCAATTAAAGTTGCGTAGTCGCTAAGATATTTAATTAGTTGTGTTAATATTTTGTAACTGCTTTTTCTGATTTTCGAGAAAATTACTCTACTAAGCTTTATTTAGCACGTAGAATAATAGAAACAGCACAAACAGCTTATTTTTAACTATATAAACGCAACAGCTACTCGAATTTAGCTAGCTTCTTCATTAACTTGCTAGAACTTCTTTAAGCTTTAACTTTATCTTCTAGCTTTAGATTCGCTAAATTCTCTGCTTCTTCTAGCTTGGATTTCTTACTTTCTTTCTTCAAATTCGACTTCGAACTAGCTTCTTCTAGCTTTAAATTTAACTTTAGCTTAAGTTTTGCCTTCGAGCTTAGTTTCGATTCGACTGCCGCCTTCTTCGCTAGCTCCGACCTTAAAACTCTACTGCGCTGCTTCTTAACTACTTGATTCTTACTACTATTCGAGTCTTGACAACTTCAGCGCTTTAAGCTAGATTTAGGTCTAGCAGCAGCAGCAGTACGAGGCTTAAGAAGCTAGCTAGGCTGCTGCTGCATGCGTTAGACAAGCACACATAAGTGTAGAAGCTTTTTTGTTAGCAAAAACAATGTTATATTGTCTGAAGTTTGCAGATTCTTCTAAGCAGCAGTTCAAGCGCAAGTATTGCTATTAACTCTAGCTATATAAGCTTTTCTTAAGTCGTCAAGCTTAAGATTACTAGATTAGAAGTCTTAGTGCTCTGCAAAAGATAGAAAGTTGTTAACTACGTCTCTTACAAACGTGTTAACTAAGTTAGCTGTCGCAAGCTAAAGAGTAGTAAGATCTAGCTTCTTGACAAGCTAAATTCCGAGCTAACAAAGCTTTATAGAAAGTCGCTCGCAAAGCTAGAAGATAATAAGTTTTTTGATAAATTGTTTGTTTTAAGGCCGAATTTCATACGACTTTTAAGCTTTATCGGCCTTTTTTTGCTAAGCGTCTTGATTAATTGCTTTAGAACGAGCTTTTTTGACAGTCTGAATTAGCAATTTAGCACGAAGACTAGGCTTAAAGCTGTCTCTAGATATTACCTGCAGATTATTATTTTCTTCTGCTTCGTCGTCAGCGTAGCGGTCGTAATTAGCCTTAGTACTCGTCGCAGCTAGAGTCGTCTTAATATTAGCTGATTAAGAGCACTTTTTTAGACAATATTTAGCAGTTAGCTTAGCAAGCTTCGTGCGACAATTACAGCAATAGACTAGATCTATACTAACAAGAGAATAGTGATAAGAAAGCAAGCTGCTGCTGCAGCAGCAGCAGCAGCAGTATAAGGCGACAGACGATAGCTGTTGACTGCTACTTTAGCTTTATTAACCTGATTCTACTATACTAAAACACTAGCTAAAGGCTTAATTAGAGGATTTAATAGTAGAATATATCTTCCCTGGTGGGGAGCCCATATAACCCATTTCATGCAAAATGCGATTTTCGCGTTTTCGCATTTTTGGGTTTTGATAAAATCGCTCAGAAGAACGCGCCATACTAGCTGCAGTTCGTCGACTTTTCGTCGACTCTTCTGTAAAAATAGTCTATTGCCTGACCGAAGTCCGTCGACTTTCCGTCAATCTTCCTGTGAAGAAAGTTTATTGCTTGTCTTAGTCTGTCGACTTTTCTGTAAAAAAAGTTTATTGCCTGACACTTTCTTAGTTCAGATAATAGTCGCCTGAAATATACTTCTCGAATAAGCATCGAGCAGCTTCGTAAGCTTCGACTAGATTCGATAGCCGAGCTTCGAACAGCTTCGAGAACCTCGAGAACCTTGACTAGCTTCGAGAGCTTTGAAAGTCACGAGAGCCACGAGAGCCACGAGAACTCCGACTAGCTTCGAGAATGTCAACCGAGCACTTAGTAAAGACGACATTGTCAACTAAGCACTTAGTAAAGATAACATTGTCGGTAACAGACAAGACTTAGTGATGCTCTTTAAGAAGACGTAAAGTGCTTATCATATTCTTTACTATTCAGCTAGTGCTAAAAATAAAAACATTAGATAAATATTCTCTTAGAGGTTTTCGTCGATTCTCTTGTGAAGAAAGTTTATTGCCTGACTGCAGTTCGTCGACTTTCCTGTAAAGAAAGTTTATTGCCTTACCGCAGTCCGTCGTCTCTCCTGTGAAGAGAGTTTACTGCCTGACTGCAGTTCGTCGACTCTCCGTCAACTGTTCATTGCCTGACTGCAATCCGTCGACTTTCTTGTAAAGAGAGTTCATTATCTGACCGCAGTCCGTCGACTTTTCTGTGAAGAAAGTTCATTGCCTGACTGCATTCTTGGTGCAGATGATATTCGACTGGAATATCCTCCTGAGTTTATTGCCTGACCGCAGTCCGTCGACCTCCTGTGAAGAGGGTTCATTGTCTGACCGCAGTTCGTCGACTTTCCTGTGAAGAGAGTTCATTACATGACCGCAGTTCGTCGACCTTCCGTCGACCCTCCTGTGAAAAAAGTTTATTGTCTGACCGCATTATTAGTGCAGATAATAGTTGTCTGAATATCCTTCTCGATCAACTTCGATAGCCAAGCCTCGACCAGCTTCGAGAGCCGAGTCTCGACCAGCTTCGAGAGCTTTGAGAGCTTCGAGAATGTCAAATAAGAACTTAGTGAAGACGACATTGTAAATTTGATGCTCTTCAAGAAAGAACAATAAGTGCTTATCTTATTCTTCACTATTTAGCTGGTGCTAAAAATATGAACATTAGATAAGAATTCTCTCGAGGTTTCCGTCGATCTTCCTGTAGAGAGTTCATTGCCTGACCGCAATCCGTCGTCCCTCCTGTGGAGAGTTCATTGCCTGACCGCAGTTCGTCGACCCTCCTGTAAAGAGAGTTTACTGCCTGACTGCAGTCCGTCGACCCTCCTGTGAAGAGAGTTCATTACCTGACCGCAGTTCGTCGACCCTCCTGTGAAGAAAGTTTATGACCTGACCGCAGTTCGTCGACTCTCCTGTAAAGAGAGTTTACTGCCTGACTGCAGTCCGTCGGTCCTCCTGTAAAGAGAGTTTACTGCCTGACTGCAGTCCGTCGGTTCTCCTGTGAAGAGAGTTTAATGTCGACCGAGCACTTGGTGCAGATAATATTCGCCTGAAATATCTCTCTCGAATAACCTTCGAGCAGTTTCGTTAACTACAAGCAGCTTCGAGAGCTACGAGCGGTTTCGAGAGCTACAAGCGGTTTCGGGATATTCGAGAGCCTCGAGAGCCACGAGGGCCTGGAGAGCCACGAGCAGTTTCGAGAATGTCAACCGAGCACTTAGACATTGTCAGTCTGACCGATAAGACCCAGTGATGCTCTCCAGGAAGAGACAAAGAGTGCTTATCCTATTCTTCATTATTTAGCTAGTGCTATAAAAATATAAACATTAGATGAGAATCTCGGAAGTTTCCTTCGATCCTCCTGTAAAGAGTTCATTGCCTGACCGCATTCCGTCGATCCTCCTGTGAAGAAAGTTTATTGCCTGACTACATTCTTGGTGCATATGATAGTCGCTTGAAATATCTCCCTCGAATAAGCCTCGATCAGATTCGAGAGCTTCGAGAACCACGAGAGCCGAGAACCACGAGAGCTTCGAGAACCACGAGAGCTTCGAGAACCACGAGAGCTTCGAGAACCACGAGAGCTTCGAGAACCACGAGAGCTTCGAGAGCCTCGACTATCTTCGAGAATGTCGATAGCCCCGATAATGTCAACCGAGCACTTAGACATTGTCAGTATGATCGACAAGACTTATTGATGCTCTCCAAGAAACAAAGTCTACTTCAGACAATCTTGGCCTTGACATGCTACTTGGGAAATCAAATCTGCTAACCACTAGGGCTAACAAGACCTAGTAATGCTCTCCAAGAAGGAACAAAGTCCAATCTGATGCTCTCCAAGAAGAGACAAAGTCCACTCTGATGCTCTCCAAGGAACAAAGTTCACTCCAGACAACTTTGGCCTTGCTGCTTAGGAAACCAAATCTACCGACCGCCATGATCAAGGAGATCCATTACTGGAACATTCTAGCAATAGAATAACTCTTAAGAATGACTCGTCGATATTTTCCTGCCAAATGGCTTTCATTAACATCAAAGGCTACTTACTGTAAACAGAACTCTAGAACAATCTTGCTTGAACTTATAAATTACTAAAGTTTAAATCAATATAAAAGCTAAGAATCTTGATTCTGTTACGAACAGAAGCAATGTATGAGATGCAACACGACTATGTGTTGAAGTTGATGAACACGACTGTTAAGTAATAAAAGAAAAACGACAATATAACAATCGACAGTAAAAATTAATAATATAAAATCAACAGTATAAAATTAACTGTAGAAATCAAATCGATAGTGAAATAAATAATAAACAATCGACAATAGAAATCAAATCGACAGTAAAATAAATAACAATTGACGGTAAATAAATAAACATTTGGTAATCTTTACTTCAAGTTTTCACCTGATAATTATTCAAATATACTTAATCAATCCATCCCAGAGTGGCACAAGTAATTCTCGACCGGCACACCCCTGAATGTTTCAAGTATTATTCAATCTGCCTACAGTTTGTTTGGTATCTGAGTTGGTATTTATAGACAGAATATTTTCCAAATCACTAATTCACTAAAAAATATTTCTGGAAATTCACTAAAACCCACTAAAATTCACTAGAATTCACTAAATCACTAGAATTCAAAATCAATATAAAAGCCAAAATTAACTTGAATCTGAGAATTAAACACGAACCAGAATCAACAAAAGAGACTGACTACGACCTGTGTGGTATCTGTCACCAGCTGCGGTAGCTGTCTGTCACCAGCCGCGGTAACTGTTTGTCACCAGCTCCAGTAGTTGTCTTTCACCAGCTGTAGTAGTATCTTTCTGTATTCAGGTTGTCGAATACTATATTTGACAATAAGCTTTGTACTTGAGGCGATAAGTATTATAAGAAAAGACTAGTGCTTACTCCATTCTCCATCATTCAGCTAGTGCTCTGAAAATAAGGATTTTCTCGAGGTTTTCCGTCGATCCTCCTGTGAAGAAAGTTTATTGCCTGACCGCATAAGGCGACGAGTATTATAAATACTTAATAGTACTTATTATATTCTACTACAACCTAGGTAGTATGTTACTAGCTGCGGCAGTACTCGTTACCAGATCTGGTAGCTGACTTTCTGTACTCAGGTTGTCCAAGACTACTATATTTAACAGACGAGACAGACTAAGTAGTATTTGTCACTAGCTACGGTAGCTATTCTTCTGTACTCAAGTTGTTTAATACTACCAGAATCAACAAAATAGACGACTACAGCCTATGTAGTATTTGTCACTAGCTGTAGTAGCTATCTTTCTATATTCAGGTTGTCCGATACTGCTTGCAAATAACAGAAAAGACAGACTAGGTAGTATTTGTCACCTGCTGCAGTAGCTATCTTTCTGTACTTAGGTTATCTAATACTACTTGCAGACAAGAAGGACTGTACTTGAGGCGACGTGAAAGTGCTTATCTATATTTAGCTAGTGCTCTAAAATAAGAACATTAGATAAGGATTCTATCGAGGTTTTCTGTCGATTCTCGAGAGTTCATTGTCTGACTGCATTCTTAGTGCAGATAATAGTCACCTGAAATATCCTCGAGGATATTTCATTGCCTGACCTCGTTCTTGGTGCAGATGATAGTCACCTGAAATATCATCCTCGAGCAGCCTCGAAAAAGATATTTCAGCCTCGAGCAGCATCGGGAATGTCAACCGAGTACTTAGTGAAGACGACATTGTCGGTGTGATCGACCAGAGATGCCTGAGCAGTCTCAGGAATGTCAACTAAGCACTTAGTAAAGACAACCTAGTGATGCTCTCTAAGGAGAGACAAAGTCGCTATTTCAGACAATTTTGTCCTTGACATAATGCTACTTGGGAAACTAATAGGAATAATCGACAGTAGAAATAACAGTAGAAATCGACAGTATAAATTAACAGTAGAAATCGACAGTAGAAATCGATAGTATAAATCGACGTATAAATCGACAGTAGAAATCAATAGTCAAAGAAATCAATAGAAGAACCTTCGCATCAAGGTTTTCCTTCCATGATATCTTTGACAGTATCACTTAATTTCTCCACAGTTTTATTTTTTCTCTTGGTCAGTGTTGGTACAATAATCACGTGCCACGCATGAGAGCCTAGTTAGTCAGGCAGCCAGAACCAAGCCAACTTAACCCACCGATACAGACCCCTCCACAACGTGAGGAGTCCAGTATCCAGGGTAAACCGGCCAATACGAATAACCTAGGTTTATCGTGAACAGACAATTATATTCTACTGTCGATTTTCTTTTTACTAATTTTGTTTATTTTTGTCGATTTTATTTTTTCTGTCGATTTTTTATTTACTAATTTTGTTTATTTTTGTCGATTTTTTATTTCAGACAATTTTTTTAATATAATTTTTTTCAGATAATTTTTTTTCAGATGATTTCTAGCTACTTTCAAACATTCTACACCAGCAGAATAATTTGATAGCCGCGCTTTGATGGCCGTAGCCTCGGCGCAGCCTGTTGGCTGGATATGTAGAAAATAGTTGGAAGAAAATACAGATTATATACAAGTTAAGCGAGAAATCTCAAAATAATCACAGCATTCACTATTTTGAAGTGAATATCTTACTGTTTAACCTGAAGATTATCCGAGCAGAACTTAAAATCCAAGTTAGTTCTATTGTAATGTACACTGCTTATCGCCTTTGAAGTATTTAAAAATTACTTACGCCTTCTATGGAGGCATTCTGGTGTGTTGGTTAATGTTGATAGATTTTCGAATAAAAAGTTTAACACGCTATTCAGATCGAAGTTTTTATAAGTAAACTTACAGTAAAAGAACTTGAGTTATCTTATTAGTCTTTAAAAAAGACTACGAAAATAGTGTAATAGAAAACTTGGTCAAATATTTAATTAAAGTTAAGATTTATATACATGTTAAGCGAGATAATTACAGATAATTTACTTTTCAAATTGAAGATTTGATTATTGTCAATTATTTATTCTACTGTTAAATATCTATTTAACTGTCGATTATTTATTCATTGTCGATTATTTATTCTATTGTTAATTATTTATTTCTGTTATTTTCTGATTTTAGAAAAAGCTGTGTAATATATACTTCTTCGAAACTTCTTATTCGCCCGCTTCCATAGCACCTTCTTTCTTCTTAGGCCCTTACCCAAGCTAGCCGCATCCTTCTTCTCCGTCTAGGCGTGAGACACCCGCTTGGTAATCGCGTCGTTGTTGCTATTGGTAAAGAAAGAAAAGGTTCTAAAAAAGTCTTATATATATGTTAAGCGAGATAATCACGAAATTTTGAAATTCACTGTTTTGAAAGTAAATATCTGAAATTCACTGTTTTTGAAAGTAAATGTATAAAATTCACTGTTTCTAAAAGTAAATGTATGAAATTTACTGTTTTGAAAGTAAATATCTGAAATTCACTATTTTTAAAGGTAAATATGTGAAATTTATTATTTTTAAAGTAAATATCTAAATATTGTTAATTATTTATTTTATTGTTAATTTCTATTCTACTGTTAATTTTTATTTGATTGTTAATTATCTATTCAATTGCTAAATACTTATTCTATTGTCGAATATATATTCTACTGTCGAATATCTATTCTACTGTCGAATATCTATTCTACTGTCGAATATCTATTATATTGTCAAATTTTTATGTTGATTTTTTCTGTCGATTTTTTTGTCAATTTAATCAGTTGATAAAATAAGATGAAAAACCCTACTTTATAAGTCTTGGTATCACCTTTCAAAGCCTTTTCAGGATTATGTTATCCTCTTTAATACAGCTTCAGGAGCTGTATCAATATCTCCACTTGGCTTGCCAAAGAAATAAAAAGTTGAAAGAAAATATTAGATTATATAGAAGTTAAGCGAGAAAATCACGAAATAATCACGGCATTCACTATTTTTGAAGTGAATATGTGAAATTCACTATATTTGAAAGTAAAGATATGAAATTCACTGTTTTTGAAAGTAAATATCTGAAATTTACTATTTTTGAAAATAAAGATGTGAAATTTACTGTCACGGGTTGGACCCGGTAGTCAGGACCTAGGCGATCAGCAGAGCGATCTCCAGAACTATCGACAAGACTATTGATTGAACTATCGATTGAACTATCGATAGAACTATTGATTGACTATTGAAGGAAAGACCATGCGACAGAAACAGTGTCGGCTGTTCCTCTCGTACGAGAGGTATATATAGAAAACTTCAAACACTTGGTGCTCTTTAGCTTTACCTTCTTGAAATACATAAGATTCATCATTCACGTGTTCTGACCGTGCAATCGTGAACCCTTACAATATTATTGCTGAAAATACACAACAAGAAAGTAATATTAAGGAGGAACAAGAGCTAGTTTCGGAAGAGCTGCTACCTTCAGTATCATATCGATTAGCAGTCTTCGCTTTAGATACTCTTCGCCGATATAAAGAAAAGAATTAGCTCTTTTTTAAGGTCTTTACGTCAGTATAAGAGAGAACTTAGTGCAAAAGAGGTGCTTGCTCAGAGCAACCTAGATCAGTTCATTGTTCGTACTTAGAATACTCTATTATATGAGCAATATATGGTTACATAAGCACCTGGATATATCGGATCCAAAGTGGCTGATTTTTGGATCCGATATATCCAGGTTCTACTGTACTGCCTTCGCTTATTCCTAGGAAGGTCACGTGTCTAGTTCGTGGCAGTTTAAAGCATTGACGTATTCAAATCGGGTTAGACTAAGGCGAAGGAATGTAAATACCGAGGTATCTATCGGATTTACCTTGGATTCACTTCTGACAGTTACAGTTGGTGAATTTTAGACAAAGTTTTTATTAATCTATAACCTGCTTTCGGTCATTGTTTGCATTCATAGTACCCTTTCTTTCGCTCTTAGGATTGATATGCTACTGCCCATCTGAAATATGACACATCTCTAGATCTTGGCATTGGATTGAATCCCTTCATTCTACTCAAATTTTTCGAATAAGATTCCAATGTTGACGAACCATCAAAGTCAACGTTACTTCTATTTCCAGATATAAACCCCAAAGGATTTGTATGAGCTGGGATATTAACAAAACCAGTCCATGTCATATGTTTGAATGCTTCAGAAGCTGCTGGCAACTTATCGTTGGTATCGGCTTGGAATGCATCAGAAGCTGATGGTAACTTATCATCTGCTTGGAATTTCTCGCCGGTAAAGTCAGTAAAAATCTAATTAGGATGGGTAAAATACCGAAAATTCTTGTTGCTCATATTTCCTTTCAAGTTCATTCAATAATCTCATACCAACTTTTGGTATCTTTTGTTGTATTGCAAACCATCCAATTCGTTTTTTTGAAGAATTATCAAGCCACTTATTCCATGGAAGTCCAGTTCCAAATTGAAGAGGATGAAAGTGACCGGTTCCAAATTGATGAAAGTGACCGGTTCCAAATTGAAAGTGACCGGTTCCTTGAAGGTGACGTGATCCAATATAAATAGGTCGATCATGAGTTCCATTTAGAGCAAATAGAGAATTCTTTCTAACCTCTATCAAATTGAATATCAAACTCAAAAAACTACCTCTTAAAGTATCAATCGGAAAAAGTTCTGGATGTAATATAAGTCTTCGACATTGAAGAATTAATGTATCAACTTGTTTGATAGTGAGAGTATCGGAGATAGTCAAGTTCGTGTCAACTTCGGATTGAATATTAATCATTATAAGCTTATTAACAATATCTTCAAGATATTCTTGAGAACATGGTCTTCCTATTTGATTAATACCTTTAAAATTAGCTATTATCTTCAATTACCTCGAGTACATACCAGATATTTGTCCCTCTTGACTGCTAGATCCGTAGACGACAATCTGGTTGTTAGATTGACCCTCATCTTGACAAGAAGATTGACCCTCATCTTGACAAGATTGACTGCTAGATCCGTAGACGACCATCTGGTCTTTATTCACCATGTTCGCCATTGTTTGAGGTTTTGAGGAAAGGTTCGAATGGCGATAGTTTCTTTGTTCGAATGGCGATAGTTCTTTTGTTCGAATGGTAGGAGTTTATAGAAACCTGCTTGTTATCCAAAGAGTGTAAAGAAGATCAGACTTTGAGAAAATAGAATTAAACAACTCGCTTACGCTAGCGTTAAATTCTCCCACTACCAACAACACAGAATAATATTAAGCTTGAATTCCCCACTACCGCAACACAGAATAATATTAAACTTGTATAGAAAAGCTACTTTAAATAACATTTTCCCAAAAATTTTAAATACTAAATATACTTAGTATTAAACTTAAAGTTTATAATATTTAAAAATAGTTAGTGTCACGAACCTAGAACTTCTTATTCGTGATCACGTGCTTTAGGGCAGACCTACGAGGCTGTAGCCAGGCATTCAAGCAGACTAGCGCGGTCTAGCGCGTCTGAGGTAAACAAAACTTATTGTAGATCTCAGAGCTTCTTGCTTTTCTTTCTTTAGCTTAGAATAGTGTAGTGGGGTTCCAGGGTACATGACATTTTTCCGTCATTTCACTAGCGAGAGCACGTGCGTAGGACTCTCTATAAAGGAAGTCCTACAGAGCACCTACATGAAACGATTCATGGAGAATACACGGAAGACACACAGAAGAAGATTCATAGGCATAGAGAAGAGAGGATAGATTGCGTTGTTACGAATGGAGCATTGATCACATAGATTTCATTGATATTCTCTTCGTACCGATACATTGATTTATCTACTTGTTTCTTATTTGTTGTTTGCACTGGTTTATGGGCTCTTCTCACGCATACGTT
>QYAI01000034.1:0-216645 GCA_003988855.1 Arachnopeziza araneosa | reverse complement strand
TTTAGCTAAGTTTATAGTAAGTAACACGATAATTTGCGTATGCTAAGCGCATGCTTAGCATATGCTAACAACATGCAAGTTTTATTTCGAACAACAATTTTAGCTAGATTTTACTAAATTAAGCTGCAGTAGCTGCTGCTAGTATAAGACGTGCGTATGCAACAAATATGCAAAGCATATGTAAAAAATATACTATTTATGTGCTAACACATAACAGCACTTACTGTTACTGCTAGTAACAACGCGAGTATGTATAAAATATATATGCTACACATATGCTAAATATATGCAGATTTACTTAACTTTGCAGTTACTTTAAGCGCTGTAAATAAAAGCATGTAAGTACTAGACAAGCATATTTTTTGCATATGCTAACTATATGCAGCTGTATAATTAAGATTGTAGCTAGTAGTAAAATGTGTAGCACTTAATGCGAATTACAACTTGCTATAAGTGCTAAGCATATGTACAGCATATTTTTACTAATAAGTTAGTTGCGACGTTACTTTTAAAACGCGTATACTAGTGCAAGTAATAAAAATCTAGCATATACTAAGTATATATATAGCATATGCTAACTATGTGTTTGTAGTTACAAATTTACTTTAAACAAACGTTTTAGTTTAAAAAACTAGTGCATATATAGCGTAAGTTTAGCATATGCTTTGTATATGCTAAGCTAATGTTTTTAGTGTGCTTAAGCACTTTGTTTTTTCTAGCAGTTAGCGTAATACGCAGTTTGTTATTAAGCTTAAGTAAGTTTTGCTTATACAAAGCATATGCTAAACATATACTTAAACGCTTTAAAACTAGTTTTGCTAGTAGCTTGCTTAGTTAATACGCTAGTGCATGTAAACAAATTGCATATGTTTAGCATATACTTAGCATATGCTAAGTGTCACGAGGCTAAATTAAAGGCTTAGAAAGAAAGTTAAAAGCTTTATTTTTAGACTATTCTAAGCTAAGAAAGAAAGAGCGAGAAGCTCTGAGATTTACAATAGGTTTTATCTACTTCAGACGCGCTAGTCTACCTAGTAGCCTAGCTTCAGCCTTGCAAGGCTGGCTCTTAGCACGTGATTACGAATAAGAAGTCTTAGATTTGTAACACTAAGCTTACGTTTTGTAGCTGCACTAACGCTTAGTTTACTATTGCTTTTAGCATACAATTTTATTAAGCTGTAAGTTTAAAATACGCAAAGTATACTTTTTTTTTATTTTATATATATAAACTTACGTTTAAAAAACTTAAAAACATGCTAAGCATATACAAAGCATATTAAAGCTTGTTATTGTAATTGCAGATAATTTAAGCGATTTAAATAATTTAAAAAGCACTTTATTATAGCTTTTAAAATTAATTTACATAGTATTTTTTTCGCATATACTAAAAACTTCTTTAGAAAAAAAAAATTTAGCTACTTTAGCATTACTAATACTAAGCACAAACTATAAAGCTAATAATTTGCAGCAGCTTATAGTTATACTTTATTTAAGTACAAAGCGTAAAGTAAGCATATTTTTGTTATATTTTAAACATATGCATATTATATACTAATTATATATAAAAAAGTTTTACTTTGCTACTTTTTGCTAATAATAACAAAGCTTTTAATTTGCTAACTTTTAGTATGTTTTTAGTATATACTAAGTATATACTTTGCTAATGCTTTTAAGTGCTTGTAAAAAAGCTTTTGCTAGAAAAAAAACTTTTAAAAAAAAAGTTTTTACTAAAAAAAAAGCTACTGTAACAAAAACGCAAAGTAGTAATAGTAAGTATATTTTAAGTATATACTTAGTATATGCTTAATATATGCTAACATTTCTAGCAATTTGTTACTTTGCTTGTAACTTAGCTACTGCTAAAGTAGTTAAAAAAGCAGTAGCTAAAAAAGTTTTTGTTACTATAAATAAAATAGTATAAGCTTAGTATATGCTAAGCATATTTTTAGATTTTTGCTTTTATTGTTTTAGTGTTTTTACTTAGTAGTTTAAAATTTTTAGCATAGCAAGTTATTGTACTTAAAATTTGTATATAATAAGCATATGTTAAGTATATGCTAAGCTTAGTTTTTTTAAATAAACTTATAGTTTTTAAAACTTTAAATTTTAAGTGTAAATTTTAAAATTAAAGTAACTTTTACATATACTTAGCATACGTTTAGTATATGCTTTGCACTATAACTACAAGACTAACTAAAACTAAAAGTATTAACATATACTAAATATATGCTGCGTATATATATTACTTTTTTAGTTTACAAATTTGCTTTTTTAGTTTTTTATTTTTTTTTTAAAGTTAAGCTTTTTTTAGTTAAGCTTTTAGTTGTTTATACTTTTGTTTTTTTTGCTTTAAGCTATTTACTTGTTTAAACGTTTTTAAACAACTATGTTTTTGCTTAGCTTTGTGCGCTTAATTAAAAAGCAAAAGCATAAACTTTGCATATAATAATACTAAAACTACAGTAATTATGTTTTTATTGTCTAGCTATAGTACTTTTAAGCTTTTATTACTTTTTTGTACTAGTAATGTTTAAGTTTTAGCATGTAAGCTGCTGCTATTGTTAAAAACTAGTAAAAAGCATATGCTAAGCATATGCTTAACTAATAAATTAAAAGTGTTATAAAAATTTAAAAAGTTAAAAAAAAGCTATAGCTGTTGTGTTTAGCAACTAGCAGCTTTTTGCTACGTTTAATTTAGCATAAGCTTAGCATATTTCTTGCATATGCAAAATATATATATTTACTGTTTTTTTTTTTTTATATTGTTAAATAAGATTTTTTACTGTTATTTTTTTAAAATGCTGTAATACTTTGTTTTTACTAATGCAATTTTTTTTTATATATTTTAATAAAAAGTTTATAAAGCTTATACTGCTTAGTTAGTACAAAAATTATATAAAAATACGCTTAGTATATGCTAAATGTATGTTTAGCATATATTTGTACTTTATTTAGCAAACTTGTTTTTTTTTTACTAAAGTTATTTTTTATAAAGTAACTACTTTTACTTATTTTTATATATTTTTTACATTTAGTTTAGTAGTTTATATTTATTTTTAACTTTGTTTAAAAAAGTTTACTAAAAAGCTACTGCAGCTGTTTGCTTACTATTTAAAATTTTAGCTTAAAATATACTAAGTATATACTACGCACGTTTTTTGCAAACTTTGCTTTTGTTTTAAAAAAAAAAAAACGTAGTATAATAAAATAAATTTTTAAATAATTTTTAAACTTCTTGCGAAAGTTTTACTTTAAATAAACTTAACAAAAAATAACTAAATGCTACAAGTGCTAATTTTAAGTACAGCTACAATTACAACTTTTAAGAAAGTTACTAAAACTTATAAAGTTAACATATGCTTAACTTAAGTTAAAACTATTTATAGCGTATATTAAGTATATACTTACTTAGTGCTTGCTTTTTACATATGTTAAATGTAATTGTTCTTATACTAACACTTGTACTATTAAAGTATACAATTTGTATTTTTTTTTTTACTATATTGTCTAAAACTTTAAAAACAAGTTTAAACATTTTAAAGTATTTAGTTTTTAAATTTGTATTTGTAAAAACGTAGCAATATAAAATAATTACTGTAAATATTAGCTAAGCATATGCTAAACGCATACTTTACTTATGCAACGCATATGTAGCGCTTACTTTTGTAGTAAATATTTTATTTTACTAAAGAAAAAAAGTTTGTTATACTAGCAACTATTTTAAATAACATATTAATTTTAAGATAAATGTAATTTATTATTGCTTTTGCTATGTTTTTAGTATATAAAACAATAAAAAAGTTATTATTATTAAAAAAATAAACAGCTTTAATTTATTACTTTTTGTTATACTTGTTTTAACTTATATAGTACTTATAAAAAACACTTATTGCGCATAAGCTAAGTATATGCATAACATGCTTTTAAAAAATACTTTAAAAATATATTTTTTAAAAATACTAAAAAAGCTGCTTTTTTTAAATAAACGTAATAACTATATTATAAATATTTAGTATATTGTATAGTATACTTTGTGCTTTAGCTTTAGTTTACTTTTTAATAATATTTTAGTATATAAGTAACAAAGTTTACTATGCTAAAGTTTTAATTAGCTTTTAGTATATGCTAAGCATGTGTGCTGCATATTAACAGCATATACTTACTAAAAGTCTAAAAAAAAATATTAACTTTTTTAAGCTATTTTGCAAAGTTATTAGCAATTTTTTTAAGTAGCTTTGTAAAATAAAAAAAGTAGTAAAAATAAAAATTTAAAGCTATAACAATAATATATAAAAAGCGTTTTATATTAAAAAGTAAATAAATATTAAGTTTAGCTTTATAGCTTTTGTAATGTTAAACTTGCTTTTAACTTTAAAAATAATTATAACTTGCATATTGTTAGCATATGCTTTATATGTGTTAAGTATATGCTAAGATTATACTTGCTACAAAGTTTGCGTTTAAAAATTAAATGCTTTATATATACGCAGTTTTGCTTTTGCTACTAAACTTCTTGCTAGTTAAATAAAGCTTTATAGTACTTTAAATTAATTCGAAAAGTTATAAAAGAAATAAACTTAGCTATATACTAAAGTTCTGCATTACTATTAAGTAAACAGCTAGTAAAAATGTTTTACAAGCGTTAGCAAGTAATTGTATAAGTTAAGTATAAGCTAAGTGTAAGAACTTACATTAGTTCTAACTACGTGCTGCTTACGTAATAACTTCTGAATAAGTTCAAGGTGAACTTGGAATAGAACTAGCTTAGAAGAAGTTAGAGAACTTACTCTTATTTTATTATACATAGCTTTTTTTCAGAAAGAGTTTCTTTTCTTCTTAACTTTTTCTTTTTCTTCGTAGCTAGCCTATAAGTAAGAACATATTCAGACTACATTCGAAGTACTTCTATATACTTCTCGCAGCAGTGTTCGTGCTTGTGCTGTTACACTAAGCATATGTTTTACATATGCAGCGTATGCACTTACACTATTTTTCTTAAAGTATTTTAGCACTTGCTTAACACACGTTTGTTTTTTTATTCTTAAAAACTAATATAAACTTTTTGCTTCTTGCTAATTTGCTATAAACTTGTTATATTTTGCTTCTGTAAATAATTTTAATTGTTCGAAAGTTAAAGAAGTATATACTTTCTAGCTTGCTTCTTAAGTTAACTTATAAAAATTGTCTAAAGAAACGTTATTATATACTAAGCATGTACAAAGTACATTCTTATACGCATATTAGCAGTGTTTAATTTTACTGCACGTATACTATGCGTGCTAAGCTTTATGTTTTCTATTTATTAAATAAAGCTTTGTCTTATTTACGTTGTTTAATTTAATAAAAAATTAAATTTAATAAAGTTAGCAAAAAAGCACAGCAAAACAAGAAATTGTATAATAAACATATGCTACACATATGCTTACAATATGCTAAGACTATGCTTACTTTTAACGCTTTATATGCAATTGCTTTAGTTGCTTTAGCTTTTGTTGCAGTCTTAGCAATAAAAGCTATTAAATAGTAAACAAAGTAAACAACTTTAGTATTACTTGTTTTAAAGTAAATTAGCATAAAAATATAATTTTAAGCTTTTGTACTTAAGATTTTTTTTTAATAATTTAAACTAATAATGTAACTAAACTTAGAAATGTTATTTTGTATATTGTTAGCATATGCTTAGTATATACTTAGCATATGTACTATTTGTTTTACTAAGTTTATCTTGCTTTTGTTTTCGTTACTTAAGTTTTTATTGTTATTTACACGCTAAGTATTGTTCTAGCATGTACTAAGCATATGCTGCTCGCGTATTTTACTAGCAGCTTACTAGTATTCTATTAACTTATCGCGAAACTTTGTTGTAAAATTTTTTTTTTTCTTTTTTTAGCTAATCAGACATTGTTGCTTTCTTACTTAAAAAAAAAAGCAAATTGCAAGAAATATATTTTTTCTATAAAATTTTTTTTGTTTAAGCTACACATAAGCATAGCGTAGACTAAGCACACGCTTACTTCTAAAGTAGAGTAGCGACTACGCTATCTGTACACTAGGCGAAGTTTTGCCGGCCGCGTTTCTGCCTCAGGTTGTACACTGGATCAACTTTTCTCTACACCGCGTCAGCTGCAACCCGCTTAAATACCACAATCTTTCCTCTACGAAAGTCGATAAAACTCGATAAAACTCGATAAATACTCGATAAATACTCGATAAATACTCGAGACAATAAAAGTTGAGTATCTAAGAGCTCGAGATTACAAGTTTTTCGTCTTACTGTAGCTTTCTCATCTGCTGAAATTGGGCTTGGGCTTTGGGGTTGCACAAACGCAGCCTCTGTAACAGCACAAGGTCAGGCACGGTTCAGAAGAGGCATATGGGAGTACATTCTGGATTGTTTCTGCTTATAGGCTGGCTACGGAGGAAAAGAATAGTATGAGAGAAGAAGGAAGACAGAGAAGAAGGAAGACAGAGAAGAAGGAAGACAGAGAAGAAGGAAGACAGAGAAGAAGGAAGACAGAGAAGAAGGAAGACAGAGAAGTCTGGGAAGGAAAGGAGAGCATGTGCCGCCCCTAGTCCGAATCTGGTCCGACTCTTGAATCTAACTCCTTATGACTGATCGTACGCCCCAGGAAAACATTCGTCAAGAGCCTATTCCACCCGTGCAATCCAGGAGCGACAATTGCTAGATGCTGTCGATGAAGTTTTTCGTTTACTGTCGACTCAGCAATTTTGCAAGCAGAGGCAAAAGTTAGGCGCCGATTTCGGCATCTGGCAGCGCAAGGCTTCCTTGATGGGCTGTTTTGGGGTAAGGCGTATTGCTCTGCCACGACTTGAAAGCGCTGCCTGTTTTTGCCTCACGGATGTCGTAGCCTTATTAATCGCCCATATTGCCCAAGAATTTCCTAAAATCTCCTCGAGCGGCAGATTTCTTCTACCTACGTCTGCGCTAATTTTGAGCCTATTCTGACGTCTTCTCTCAAGTGGTGTTGGGTGTAAGTAGAGTTGGTTACTCGAGTTCGTCAAATCCGCTGACTGAGTGGCGGACGACAGGGTAGCCTTACGCGTAGATGAGCACCGCGATAATGTTACCGCAAAAGAGGGCTTCAACATCAACCACAGAATCGCTAGCTGTTCCAACACCAAACACCGAAGCCAAGAAACCCAAGCTAGATCATCAAGCCCTTCGCGAAATCCCTATATCTTTTGCAGTTGATATTTCGGGCAGCACATTCGGCTCAACCCTCGCCGCAGAGAAAGCATTCATCCGAAGTGTTTCGAACTTGCTATCCCCACGTGCGCGCTTCAACTGCAAGGTTCTGCCATGGGATGATAAGGCGCATCCCATCCTGAGTCTTGCTCAGCTAAATAATCTCGAAGACCGTGGCGGCACTGATCCTGGAGCTCTCCTCGCCAGTTCGCCCCATACAACTGCTCTTAAAGAGTCCTCATTATGGTTTCTCATGACCGATGGCTTGATACCGGCCGAAGTTCGGGCTAAGTTTGCCAGCGATATTCCGAAGCATGGAATTCACGGTATCAGCTGCATCGTCGTTGTGTTTGGAAACCCACAGACGGGTCCTGCAAGCTGTGATATATCTGTCGGCGTTGGTGTTTTTGCTGTCGTGCCTAATTGTGCTTTCTTGTTTTGCAACGAGACCAACGGCGACCTACGCATTTTGCAGACCAAAGGCAACTTCAACGTGCTTCTCAAGGGCCAGCCGCCTCCGGTGTTCGACTCCTCTTCTCGCTGGGATTTGCTTCCGCAGGTCTCTGTGGCCGAATTTGCTGCTATTTCAGTCTCGGCTCCACAACGCCTGGGGGCCAACGAAGTTGCGCTCCAAGACTCGCTCGTCATTGATATGAATGATCTCTTTGCCAACCGCGTGAGCCCTGACCAGCTTGCAAACATCTTCGCTGATGTTAGCAACCTCGATAGCATCCGAATGACGATGCAAGCTCAGAACCAGCAAGACGACTTTCGTCACTGGCTGCGGCAGCAGACGATCCGTCCTGATGACCCGCTCTTCAAAACGCGACGGGACCAAGGTCGTCAGGCTGAATCTCTCTTTACAGAGCTCGTTGACATCCGCAGCCGGGGGCAGTCACCTCCACATCCTCTCCAGTCACGCCTCCGCGCTGCCTATCGAAAAAACATGCGCCAGTTTATCGCTGATACTCAAGATCAGATCGGAAAGGCCAAGGAAAGACGAGCTATCATTGAAGGCGTCACATTCAGTTCTCACTCTCCCATCCAGCGTAGCCCTGCAATTAGCCCTTCAGCTCAATATACGAGCGCTCCTGTGGCTATGAAGAGCGCTCCTATGCCTGGACAAGCTCCTCCGCCGGAGCCTTTTGACTCCTCAACGCCTCAGGGGCAAACTGATTCTGCACCCTCGCAGCCGCCAGGCGCGCCTCGTAGGAAACGACGGATCACAGAGTCGGCTGCAACAGCCGAAGCGTACCATCACACAGTAGTGGAAGAATCGTGGGGGAGCTGGGAGGCTGGAATTACAGACACATCGCTGCATGGACTACTGTACACGACTGGTTTACGCTCCAACAAAGGCTCCTTCAAAGGCACCTGCCCACTCTGTGGCGCTCGAGATATGACGTTGGCGTGGCTATTTCGTGCTCCCTCTTCAGGTCCGTACAAGCCGCCTACGCCTGGCGGTGGCACTGAAGGGTTCCCACCGCCGGGTAGCCATACTCGCCTGGCTTTTCCGCTGGCGATGGGCCATTTTACAGAGACATCCAGTGTCCTCGCTTCGCTCTCTCCTATATCTACGCCACTACTACTCTCCAGCCCTTCTCCACAAACACCAACGCTGGTCTGCGATCCCTGTTCAGTCTTATACACACGTGATGGCGCTCTCTCCTATGGAATTACCATCGCTTTGCCTATGGTGCGCTTTTCCGACAACCGCAAAGCCATGTGTAGTATTCTTGCCACGGCCTTTGAGGGCCGCTTTGCGGACAGCGACCTGCCGCAGGTCTTTCTCTCCATCTTGATGCTCTTGGCTGAGAAGTCGGTCGGGACCCCCAGATACCCGCCACCAACCCCTCCTCCCTCGGAGATTGTCTTTGACATTTCAGCTACGATGGCCGCAGCAGCTGCCACCAGTACCTTCCGCGCAGCCGTTGAGTGGACAGCGCGTGACCTTCTCTACTCGGTGGTAGCCTTGCGCGAGTTGTCAGAGTCTTTTTCACTACCGCTTGACTCGCCAGAACCAGTATGGCCGCTGGCGACTGTGTTGGCCGGCTCGTTTGAGGAGCTAGACTCCAGTTGTGATGAGGGAGTGCGAGGCATCGCGGCGCCGTTGTTGCGCTATCCTCTGCCAGGCTTCGTCACCATTACAAAGGCAGTTTCTCTCTTGAATGTTGATGTGGAATGCCGACGGCGCACGACCTTTCGCCGACTGCTGTACCTTATCTGCGAGGAGCTCCAGAAAGCAGCCGAGCAGGTGCCGCATTCACAATCGGTGGCGCAGCTCTTCGGGGGGCTTCTGGGGCGGCCGCTTTCGGTCGATCCAAACATGGGAGACGTGTTGGACTGGAAGCCGGCCGTATCCATTAGCATTGATTCTCTACGGCTTACCTCCCTCCTAAGCGCTGCCAGCTACAGCATGATATCTCGAACCGAAGAGTTTCGTTATCTCGAGGATCTGTCAAGCGCATGGGTTGGACCCGCAATCGCTCTCTTTCTACATGCTCTATTTTCGATCGTGACGACTAACCCAAGGATGGGGGCGTCGGAGACATTCCAGGCCGTGATGCGTGTCAATCTGGTGGAAAATATTCTCCTCAGGCCGGAGAAGGTGGATCATGACGACGTTCGCAGCATCTTATCCTGTATTTAATGTAAAGCATAGCATCAATGCAATAAGTTTTGTCTGTTTATCTGACTCGGAGCTCACCTTCCAGATCTATGTCAAAGCGTACTAGTAATATATTTTTGGTTGTGCATTATATTATTTGTTTTCAAGGAATTCGGTGACCTATATAAACTTCTATTGCTGCAACTCGAAATCTTTGCGTATGCGAAATAAAATTTACCACTTGACAAAAGGTGGTTAGATTCATCATGAAAGAGCAACCGCCGTTGAGTGCGTAATCAGTGCCTTCAAGGTCCCGCCAATGCAGAAACCGACTGCGGCTGACTCGAGAGCGGTATGCCTCCTCCCCCACCAGCCTCCTCGTCCTTCTTCATCTCTCGGCGGGACATGGCCATCCCCGCCTTGCGATTGATATTTGCAAAGACCCCGAACGCGACAAACGTGACGACCACGGTGAGGATAGTCCAGATCCAGACCTGAGCGGGGGTCGCCAGATACCGCGTCTGGGTGAAGAACGGCATGGCGAAGATAGCCTGGGTTGGCATTTAGCGGAGGACTATACGACTAGACGAGGGTCGCTTCGGTGTCTGATGCGAACTTGACTTACCGCGAAAAAGGTCCCGGGCAGGAACAGCATGGTTAAGATGGCGATCTAGAAAGGCCTCGGTTAGCTCTGTTTACCCTTCCCCTGAACAGAAACCAGGGGGTTTACGTACCGTTCTCATTGCCACGCTGTCGTTCTTCATGCTCCGTGTGAGTTCGTGGGACTGGAACGCCAGGGTCTGCGAGAGTTTGTTGTCCTGTTGAGCGGCGGTGAGGATGGCCTGCATCGTCCTGTCGTTGGTCACCTGGATCTGGTTGAATAGCTGCGCCGCGGAGATTGGAGTTAGTGTCAAGGGCTGTCATGACCAGGTCTGTGCCTGACGCAATGAGTTGAACAGCCTTACCAGTGTCAAGATATTATGCACTTTTCTCTCGAGCTCGTTCGAAAAACTGATTGTCACGCTGAGCTGGCCTATCAGCTGCTCGATCTTGAGGCGGTCTTGGTGTTCTTCTGTCCCCCCGGAGCGCGCTTCGCCTGCTGCGTCGAGGGTGTCGAATTTTGGTGACTTGAGCTCCGAGAGGATGCACTCTACGCGGTGGAGTTCGGATTTATACCGATGCAGGTGAGCGGCCATGATGTGCAGCGATGTGTTGATGTCTTTGCTCTCGTTTGAGAAGGCTGATGTCTCGGCCGCGATCTCTTGCTGCAATTGCTTCTCCTACGGCGAGGTATTAGTGTTTGTAGCGGCCATTGGGATCTGTACGGGCCGGGATCTACCGTACATGCATCACGAGTTGCTGGTTAAAGCAGAGCAGCACGTTGTTCCACCATCTCAGCGCACTTGATAGATAGATCACGTGTATGAATTGAGGGTTGATCGCCAAGCCCTGGCCCGACGATCGTCTTATCGCATCCCGAGCGCGACTTAGAGGTTCCTCAATGAGATCTCGTGAGCGATGGTCTAGGAGGTTGAAAGATATAATCGTGGTCCTTCCTTCGCGAGGGCTGTGCCGAATGAAGAGGCCGATGTACGAGCCGCGAATGTCAGCCTTCGCGCCAGAGAGGTGGATGTAGTGAAACGGATCCAACTGATTACTTCCAGCCGTGCTATTAGTGTGATCCTTTGCCTGAGCACGGCACGGCGCCACCGTCCTCACGGGAATCAGGCACCAATGATCCCAAGCATGAGGCGATATTCGACGAAACCCGGTCCCACAAACCATGTACGGACGCGCAACCGCCGTGACAAAAGCGACAGGAACATTGAACGTCGACAGTAGGAGTCTAAAAATCTGCGGGCTGATCTGGAGCCTCCCACGCTCATTTCGTGCCGTTGTTGATTGAGCAGCAGTCTTTGGGGATAGCCTGGACGTTGCACTTGGTTACGTGTCAGTAAACTCTCTGGGATGGATAGTGCGAGACTGTGCATACAATAATTCAAGTCCAGGAGACCCCTTATCACGACCCTGTAGAGTGTTAGGATAGCACAACTTCGTATTGAAAGCGGAGGCTACATTTACCGGAGCGGACAGTAATGCCGCCATCTCTCGGTCGTCAAGAACTGACTCCCGAACATCTCAACACTTTTGATGAGAATAATGTCTATATGAATTCGGAACATACAGCCCTGGTGGTACTTACGGGAGTAATCAGCGCCTATCAAGACGGCGTACAGCGACGTGGTCTTGGCCAGGTGGTCCTTTTCCATATCCTTGAAAGCATCCGCAACATCATTCTCATAATCGCTTCCGACCAATGCCATCATTAGTAAGCTCATATCGGCATTCAGTTGAACTTTCTGGCTTCACCTACAGAACAGGATCGAAGCACGCTGCGTTGAATGGCCATTGGGATGTTGAGCTCACCAATCCCTGCCCTCCTTGGGAGCCCTCGGTCGAAGTAGGACTTAACGTTTCCATAGCGGATAGCAGTTTCTTTTGACACTTTCTTTCAAGGTGGTCCTCGGGTTTGTTACGAGTAATTAATCAGATGGAATAGATTCATAAGTATATTGAGCTTAGACTCTCGCAACGTTAGGGTTGAGATTTTGCCTAGGACCCTGCCTGGGATTCTGCCTGCTGAAAGCGAACTGCGGCAGTGTTGTTTGGCTGAGTGTGGCTGTGCAATACTCGTATCGTCAATTCTTTGGTTTTGCCACGTTACCTGACAAGCTGTGCATCGTTTCAGCTCCACCTGCAGCTGCCACTTGTTTAATGCGCATGGCTTCGGCTCTTGCCCAAGAAAATGTTTCCTCGCAAAAAGGGCGATGGAGCCAGAAGAACAACCTCCAAGCCTGACATCTTTCTCCTCGAGCTGGACGCTCTCCCAGAACAAGCGACCCTCTCCCAGTGTCACCGAGGCGCCCGCTCTCTTGGATGCTTATCCTAGAGAGTGGTCTCTATCTACGATTCCGGAGTCCATATCAGATGCGACAGAGACACAAGACCGCGCGACTCTTCACGGCGGTTTCCGAGGTGATTTTCCAATTGCCTTGGATGACTCGGCTTCCCGCATTATCCCTCCAACTCCTACGTTTGAAAGAAGCTGGACGCTGGCCCCAAATGCAAGTCTAGATAGCTTCGTGCGATCAAGTCCTCGCCACATCATTCCAGAGCCCTCTCCATCCTCCTACCAGGACCAGTCTTTCCAGTTTCCGGGAGTCTCCGCCTCTGCTATACCAGGCAACTTTCGGCCGCAAGGGTACTCGGGCGTTCATATAAGCCCCCATGGGAGTCATGAACAGGCCAGCCACGAATCATCAAGAGCACCGATGAACGCCTTGATTCATCGACTGGCGGGGCACCACTACCAAGCCTCGCCAAGCTCTGCAATTTCTGGTGGGACTGCAGCGAGCTCCTCGTCGTACAACAGAGGCATGGTCGCCGGCCAGGTTAAATTTGTACCGGAGACAGCAATGACGAGCATAGGGTCGGAATCGGAGAGCACTTCTGACCGATCGCTGAGACCATGGACTGGGGCCATCTACGAGTCCCTCAGACCGGCCGGTTTTACGTCCCAACAAACAAGCCCACAGAGCGCGCTGGAGAACAATTCCTCATCACTCCAACCCTACTGCCTGCCACGGCCTGCAGGATTTGATCCTGAAATGGTGAGCCCAGAGACATCCATAGGCAATCCCAATCACCAGATCCAACATCCAGCACCGTCCGAGCATGACGCGACCGTGACAAACTCGCTGCCTGTAAATCTATTGCAGCGAAACCACGGCGCGCCATTCGCGCCAATTGAGATCCCCGTACACGCGGCGACGCTGCCAACAGACGCGAACGTGTGGCTTTATGCTAACGCGGAGGATTTATATACGCCGCCTGTGGCCCCACTAACAGCGGTAGCACCCTGGCGCTCAGAGTTCTTTGGTGGTGGAGCCTAGTGACGTCTTGGTTGAACGCTGGAATCTAGAGCATGTATCATAGTCATGGTCAATACAAAAGGGCTTTAATTATATCTCATAATATTAGATGGATAGTTGTAGTTATCTCAGACGACAATTTGTTGAATTTATTTCGGATGCGGTTAGTCAGCGTCGGCGCTCAGGCTCAATTACATGCCTGTATGAGTGATATTTATCTTCGCAGTCGCACTTTAACTATCTACTCTTCGCTCTATATCAGTTGCTAAACATTGCTTCTTTAGATTATGTGCTGATCACCATAGTTTTATCTTGATATACTAAGCTCATCCGGGTATTTTAGATATAGCAATAGGCACGAAGAGACATTATTGTTTGGTTGGTGCGACATAATGGCTCTAAAGATTGAAGTAATAAAATGGTTTGCATTCCCTTAATATATATAGTAATACTATTTGAGTCGAATAAAACTTCATTCCAATTAGAACATCCATCTTAAGAGGTCGTATAAACCGCAAATTCAGTATTCAGGGTCTTCAATTTAGTCGTACTTTCGTGATTAGTGACAATCATGAAATACTACATGCAGGATTACGGTTGACTTCTGTAAGTACAACATCAACTCCCAGTCTATTTTCTCAGCGATACCATGGATCGACCAGTTCGTCAAACAGCTGTTGACTCAAAGAAGTGGTTGGCGTGGGATCAAGAACTCCTGTATTTCCGGAAGCTTTCATGACTTATGCCAATGCGTCACGAGCTGCAGCATTGAACGCACTGTGCATGATGCCATTTTTCTCGGCTTCATATACAAGGCTTTGACGATGTAAGATGCGAGCTAGTTGTCGTTGTTTTGATTCCGAACTTTCGACCTGAAAATACTCCATGGCTGATTGTAATAAAGCGCTATCTAGTTAGCTTTCACTGATTTCAGGAATGTAAATGGACTTACTGAGCTTCTTTAAATTCTCCTGTAGACATACCGCAGTCAGCTAGCTTGATATTGATGCCGAAAATTCATTGTGTTTTCCGTCCCTTTCGAGCAAACATTCTCGAGCAGATTCAAAGTTGTCTCGGCTCTCTTTAACTTTCCCTAAGGCATAGAGGCAAGCGCCAATAGTGTTGGCTTTTAGAGTGTGTTCAAAATAGGTGCAAAAATGGAGTTTTTCAGTGGTGAAGAATCAATTCTACAGTGGGAAGTGCACCCTATATATAGGCTTACTGATTTAACTGATGAAACAGGGCCTGAGGCCCTGAAACGAGTTAAAACAGAGCCCTAACACGCTAAAGCTATCGCTCTGACTGCAGGCCGTCCTTTCGCAACAATATGGTACTTCTGTCCGTTGCTTCTTGTGCTGGCGCCCCAACGAATTTAGAGATCGCGTGGACAATTCGCCACTCTACCAGCGTGGCTGGACTTTCCAGGAGCGTCTACTATCAAAGCGGACCGTTCATTTTGGGCCCCAATTATATTGGAAGTGTGTAGCTTTACACGCATCTGAGACGTTCCCGATTGGTGTTGATACCCCGGATCAGCCTACATTTGTTGACGACTTTGTGCAGAGGCTAAAGACTTAGCTCCAAACTCCGAGGCAAGGCGCGGATAAAGCGCAAGCAGCTCGAGATCTCCACAGCATCTGGTGTTCTATTGTGAGATTCTACTCAAAAACCGAGCTCACAAAAGAAAGCGATAGATTGGTTGCCATAAGTAGTATAGCAACTAGTATTATGAACCTGTATGCATTCCAGTCCGACGACTACATTGCTGCCACATGGAAACCATGTCTTCCAGAACAGTTGTTATGAGCCCGAGACGAAAACTGCTCTCACTGGAGCAAAGACAAAGGGAACTTTGATTATGCACCATCCTGGTCGTGGGCCTCATGCTCTGGTAGAACGAGGTTTACGAAAATTAACTTCCGACCACCATTTGGCCGTACATACCTTATCAGAGTTGATTCAATTGGCGATTTCGAGAAGCCAGCCGGTATACCCCAAAAAGACTCTATGCTATTAGGTGGCAACTTAATTTCAGTAGTATTCAAGCCTGAAATCTGGAAAAGACGACGTTCTGAGCGAAACTTCTATGTCGCTGCTTCCAAGGTGCACAAAAATACGTCTAGTAATAGCCAAATTCTTATCGAGCTCGATAGACTAGTCCTATCTTGCATTAGTCACACAAAGCTATTGCCCGTATAGAATAAATTTAGGACAGTTGAGGGTCTTTTCCTAGGCTTGATGAAAGAAGTCAGTAACGAAGTGGCAGTTTATCGACGGTTTGGTTATTTCACTTGCCAATCTCATGATTTGTATGGCGAGGCCGGTGTTTGTATGAATAAGCTAGAGTCAGACACAGAGCACATTCTCCAGACAACACCACTGTTTAAACTGATATAAGAACTCAGGCTGCTTATGCAAAGAACAAGTTATCAATAAATACTCTTTTACACAGCGTAACGGTTAGCGAGATGCTGTTTTCAGAGAGTTTAGTCGCTCTTTCGGGGGTCTGCTAACCAGTTCTCGGCTAACCGCATACCCTCTCCTCTACTGATACTACACCGCTCATGCCAGGCACCGCGTACCCATTGGCCGCCTACGCGACCCTTGCACTCATCTCTCCCACCGTCATCTCCCTCCCATCTCCTCGACCTTCAAACCCTTCGTTTCTGGGGGTCACGAAGAAGCCAGAAAAAGCCCTCTCTGGGCCCACCCGATCCTCAAGGAGGATCTAGTCTACCAATTTTACTGAAGGGTGAATGTTTAACCTTTATTGATTGCTGGGACTCATTAAGCACAGAGATTGTTCCTATCAATAAGAATTAGTCTCTCTAAAGAAGCACCGGGAATTAGTCAGCCTCTCGACAAGGAAGGACAATCCCTCATTCACATCCTCCTAGCTTCTCCGAAGCAGCCAATAGCGCTGCGAGTAGAGGGAGCCACGAGATCCCGCAGGTCGATTTGTCACAACTTTTCACTACCCCTTTACCTTACAAATGGAGGAGCACTTGGCCTCAATACCAAGATTTGGCGTACAGTGAACCCGGGCAGACATTCAAGGGAGATTCTCAGATTGAAACACAGCAGCTGAATAATGTTCTATTTCCCGCTCCAAAAAGCAGTCCGCAGAATGATATCGCTCGTGGCTCTTGGGGAAAATCTGGAAATCATGTTTATCCTTTACAAAACATAGAATCAGAGATTACCTCTAAGTCTTTGTAGATGCAGGATCACATAGACGATTTTGGAGTAACAGGTACACGCATGAGCTCTGACCACGCATTGCACGTCGTTGATAGCGAGGAATCGGCAGGTCGGTGCTTCTCCTTACCTCCTAGTGAAAGGACACAGCTATTAAATCTTGAGTGTCCGCAGCAAAACCTTTTTGATTGGCAACTTCCCCCTCAATACCAATATAGCATGCAAGACAACAACCTTAGGACGCTAGGAATTAGGGAGCAAGATGTTTGGCAGCCTATGCTTAAACAAATCTCTCCTAATTTCGGCAAACATCCTGTGTTGCTGTCAGGGGAAGATTCTTTAGGAGCGATATCTGATCAATAAAATGCCAATACTACAGTCTCTCAAACTACCTATATTAGAGATATTATTTCATTGCTTCTACACACCTCCAATCCTGAATATCACCAGCAGCTACTGCATGTGCTTCACGATAACGGCTTCGGGGATTTTACCATGGAAACTAGCGCTAAACGATACCTTATTGGTAGGCGTAGTCCCTTGCCGAAGGAGAAAGCTTCGGAGATTGCAAAATCAGACGAGAAAAGAATGTCTGTATACTATGTCGTACAAAGAAAGTCTCTGTAAGTTCACTTGTTTTTTTGCTAGGGATGAAGCTCATAAGTATAGTGTACCGGCGGTATTGGTGGCAAGCTATGTAACAGATGTTCCAATCTTGCAAAAGTCACGTTTACTGAACAGCTATGTCTCAAAGCTCATTTTATCGAGATCATCTAAGGAGGAAGTTGTAATTACTTCTCCCAACGGCAGATAGACTACTTGACAATTGACGGGACGAAACGCATCACTAAAATGTTACCTAAAAAATCGATTTCAACAAGCTGCTATCTTTGGTTGATGAGCACAAAGCTAGGTTCAACATTAGTGCTTTTTCAAATCCACGAGGCAGCCCTTTATAAACACTCAACTTCTCTCACATTTTCAAATTCCTAACTAGGATAAGCCAACAACGGTCGAATCTAGACGGTGATATCGATTTCAGAGGCTTTTTAGACAATGAATTGCCAGGTGCTTTGGGATGTGAGAAGTGTGTCAGTAATCTAGATCCTGACGGTGATCTTCTGGTAAGGATGGCATATTCAATTAAACGGAATTTCAAATTAACATAAATCAAACAGGCAGTCTTACATCAATGGGACCAAATGCCAAGCCGTGTCAGTTTCAGCCTCATGCCTACCCACAGCTCCGGCTTCCCAAACCCCTCAACATCGAGAACCCCGCCGAAGAAGAACTCCTCTTCCTCGCCGCGCAACTCTCCTGCATTGTCTGCCGCACTCTCGAAAACATGGCTTTCGAATCCCTCCCAAAAGCCCTCAACAAGCAAGAGATCTTCAAGCACCCACACGGAGCCAAAACTTTCGTCTTGCAACTCGGTCTCGTGCTGCTGCAATTCCGTTGGCGCATCGCGTAGTAGAAACCCTCCGGTAGTAGTGATTACAATGATACCATTTCCAAACAACGATATATTGCCAGATTAGAGAGACTTACCATGGTGTTATATTTTTACTTCTGTAGCGCTAAGGCGAAATTACCGAGGTTTGTGGTTGAGAAGGGACTAAATGGTACGTAGAGTTTCCATACCGGGGCTGCGCCGTTCTTTGATGCATTCACACATGAGAATTCGATCCCCGGATAGGAGACTTGGTTGGAGGAGGGGAAGGGGTTGGTTAGGAGGGCTCAGGAGGAGAAGCTGGCGACGAAGGTTAATCCTTATCCGGAGCATGTGGCTGATAAGATTGTTTGATTAGCTGTATGGAGGTATTTGTGTTAGCATTGGACAGCATACAATTGGGGTTTTGTTGGGCTGAATCGGTGTTTTCGGTGATATGAGATACCTTGGGAATATTTATACTGAGAGCGGATGTACAGTATTTTTAATATTTTAAAGGATGATACTCAGTTAGACTAGCTCTTTCTTGTCATAGAGCTACTTGCTCATGACTTCCTTTCATTCATCTTTGAGTTAGACTTTAATTAATCTTAATCAAGTTAGGGTTTATATAAACAGCCGGCTAAATATCGGCTGGTCCAGAAACTTTCTACTATGTCGGAGCTTTTTGCGCCGACTCCATCTGAGCCTTTTTCTACTTTACCCGAGCTGCTGCTAACTCGATCTTCTTCTATCCTTTGAATCTCGGTTTGAAGCATAACATTCATCACACGGGACCGTCATCATGCTTGAAGCCAACCCTAGCCTGATCCAAGCGGGCCCTGCAAGACAGACAACTCGCACGCCTTTGGTGCTCATACATGACGGCAGCGGCCTCATATTCAGTTATTTCTGGCTGGGCCCACTAGGCCGCGCAGTGTACGGCATCTATAACCCGCGTTTTGAGTCCGGCGGGAACTGGGAGGGTGGGCTCCGCCAGATGGCCCAAGCCTATGTACCCCTGATCAAATCCGTCGTGCCTTCGGGCAAGGTCCTCATCGGCGGGTGGTCTCTCGGAGGTTTGCTGGCTCTCGAAATCGCACGCTTGCTCGCCCAAGATGACGATGTCGCGGTATCGGGCCTCCTTCTTGTGGATATCGCTTACCCCAAGTTCCACACGGCGGATGAGATGACGACGCGCGACCACTTTGAACTTCCCGCGTCGAGTCCCAATGCATCGCTTGGACTTCAAGTGCAAGAAGCCTTTCGCAATGCCCGGCGGATGGTTGGCGAATGGGACCCCCCAACCTGGGACGACAAGGACACACTTCCACCACCAGCCATCCTCCTCAAGGCAACCGACTCCGTGTTGGGTCAGGGCGAAGAAGTGGCCACCGTCGACATCGCCCGCCAGACCCAGCGGCTCGGATGGGATGATTATGAGCACAAGTTCATCAGGATGGTGCTGAGCATCGCCGGTCACCACTTCAATATCTTTGCGGAGGACAAGGTAAGATATGATCCCATGGGAATGTGTGACGGCAGAACATTTCAAGCTTCATTTACTGAGAAAGGAGTCCCCCAGGTCCAGGAGCTTACGAGAAAGATCATGATGGCGTGTACAATGCTTGAAGTGCAATCTTGATCAAGTGCACCGGCCTCAAAACGGATCGCGACCCCGTTGGTGAGATGATCGCGCGTGCCGCTCGATAGGCAGAGTCTTGGGAAACCAACTGTTTCTATATAAAAAAAAGCGGCATCGCCTCTGAGTCACGCGACTGAAGATGATCGTGTCTTATACCTAGTATATTGCAGTAATGGGTCTAGCTTGGCGCATTCCCCCTATTAAGGATATCGCTCTGTTGTTTCATAGTCGCATGTTCAATAATGTCCTCCATCTCCATCTGATACCCCAACCTCTTGTACTGATCGGCAAGTTGGGCCGCCGCTATGGGGCTACTCCAGATTAAGTAGAAGGGAGTCACTGGACCCATCGCAACTTCACCGAATACCTCACGCCAGACTTTTTCAACATCAGATATAATCACAGCTGTCTTGCTTGCATCGACAACGTCACTCGTTGCGTCTTTCAAAGCGTGTTGGCTAGCGCTGCCATTGGTCAGCTGAGTGGAATCTATCGCTGTGGGCTCAAACGCGCGAGTGACGGATGACAGAGGACTGTCGAGTTCGTCTTGGTGACTGATCTGATCGAGGTATGAGCACAGCAAATCGGCCATATCAGCGACCAGGCTGCTTGAAACACGTTGTGCGCTGTGAAGAAATTGAATGCACATCATGCTCTTATTCCCGCCTGATGTGCTGGGCATGGCGTCGACGACAAGATCAGCGAGGTCCGACCGAGGGTTGGTGGCCGACAAGAAGCATTCAAGCTCTTCGCCAAAGGGGGTCATGCCCGGTTCTATGGCGGCCACCTGACACTCCAGCAGGGTGCTAAATCGGGTCCAAGAAGGCCACGGCGTGCACTGGGACAAAATCTTGTCGTAGGGGTAGGTTTCGAAGGGCATGCCTTGGAGATTCTGGTCTCGGACGCTCTCCAGCAGCTCGAGCTTCGTGGTTGCCTGTCTCGTATCCACGCGAACAGGAGTAACATTGATACATGGACCAACGACGTCCTCAATCTGCGCCATGGGAAGGCTGCGCCCACTGACAAGATATCCGAACACAACGTCTGCCTGTCCTGTGACGGCAGCCAGAACCTTGGCCCACGCAGCCTTGAGGACGACAGCAAAAGTAATGCCGCGCTCCGGGAACTCGACTCGAGGGACTCGCCGCATCAGCAACTGGCTGGCAGGGTAGTTGTAGTAAGGCGGCTTCTTGTGCGAGGCGATCTCGGTCATGGAAGCGCCGTCTAGTAAACCGCGATAGAACTCGACAGCGCCGGCGTCATGCATCTCGTGAGCGGTGTAGACGAAGCTAGAGAATCCGGGCCAGCTTGATACGTCGCTTGCCGTGCCTCCATACAAGGCAGCGAGATCTTCAAGTAACAGCGGGAATGATATGCCGTCAAACTGTGCGTGGTTGATGCGGAGGGTGAGGCGGAAGCCCGCGGCGCCCCCATCGAAGAACATGAACCGAATGAACGACTTGCCCAGAGCGGCTCTGTCATTGACGGCGTCCTCTTCTATCATCCTGTCTGCAAACGTCGAGAGAGACTCGCCGTTGCTGCACTGGTAGTGGCTGAAGACCCTAGGGAATGACCGTAGCACGACTTGGAGTAACTGTTGCCGACGGACGAAGAAGATTGTCCGCAGGATTTGGTGACGTTCAACAAGGGCGTGACAAGCAGCCTCGAGGCGAGCCGTGTCCAACATGCTCGCAAAGTCGAGTGATATGTAGTTTGCCTTGGACCGGGGTTCTCTCAGCCCGCGAGCCACGAGTGTGGTTTGCATATATGTCGTTTCCAGCACATCTTCGACCTCATCACTGCTGTCGACGATACCGTAGCGAATCAGGTCGGACACAACGCCGTCTTCTGTTGAGTTGTGGACGGTAGAAAATCGGCGGTACTGATGTGACTGCTGCTCAGTTGTGGATGCTGCGCGCAGGGCTGCTGCCATCTTGCTCAGGGTTGGATGCTCAAAGATGTCGGCAACGGACAGCTTCAAACCCTCCGACTGGCACAGTGAAACTAGTTTTATGGCACTGATCGAGTCGCCCCCAACTTGCAAAAAGTGGTCGTCGGCCCCGATGGAGTTGACATCGACGGGCAACACCGAGGACCAAAGCTTTTGCAGCAGCTTCTCCATGGGGGTCGATGGCTCACGTTTGGCCACCTTGGATAGGCTATGTAACGCGAAGTCATCCATAGACATGTCGGAGAGCACGGCTCGGAGCGCTCGTCGATCCACCTTGGCCGATGCGGTCATGGGTATCGCGCCTAGTGGTAGATAGACGGATGGAATCATGTAGGATGGCAGGAAACGCGAGAGCTGCGAAGCAGAACCGGAAGTCAAGGCATGTAGCGCTTCAATTGCCGCTGGATCCATTTTGTTCAGATTATTAGAAGCAACCTCGGTGCCCAAGGCAACGAAGGCTACCATGGTGGAGTGAGTTTCGGTCCCTGGCAATGACTTCTCGAGCAACTCCACGACAACGCCCTTGGCGCCTGGCATGGCTCGTTGGAGGTGATGCTCGATCTCGCCCAGCTCGATTCGCTGCCCTCGTAGTTTCACCTGATTGTCCTTCCTGCCCATGAAGAGGAGAGTGCCGTCATCGTCAAAGCAGGCCAGGTCACCTGTTCTGTAGAGACGCTCGCAATTCCCGAGCGTGGGGAAGTTACCGCGCCAGTTTGGAGGCTTCACAAAAGCTGCTGCCGTTGCTTCGGGGTCATTGAGATACTCCCGAGCCAGGATTGGACCTTCAATGAGTACCTCACCTGTGGCGCCGATGGGAGCCAGGATATCGGGGTTCGAAGCGTCAACGATCCAGAACCTCGAAGCCATCGGGCTGCCGACATTCCTGGGATGCGATTTGACTGTCATGTTGGGATGGCACGACATGATCGTGGCGCACTCCGTCTGCCCGTAGCCTTGCACGAGCCTGACATGAGGAGCCCATTTCTCCAGGTCGGAGGAGGTCATGCTCTCCGCGCCCATGATAAGTGTCTTGACGGTGGATATCGCCTGCGGGGGGATCAAGCGTGAAAAGCTCGGTGTCATAAACATGTAGTTGATGTTCATCTCCTTGAGGACTTGGGGCAGGCGTTCCCGGGCCGCGCTGGGCACGATGCAAAGACTGCCGCCGTAGATGAGCGTTGCGAGCATCTCGGCAATGGCAGCACCGAAACTGTACGAGGCCAGCTGCAGGATGCGCACCGAAGGCCCAAAGAGGGCACCCCGTGCGAGATGAGGCACCATGGAGCAAAAGGCTCGGTGCTCCATCACACAGCCTTTCGGCTCCCCTGAGCTCCCGGATGTGAATATCACGTAGAGCGCGTGGGAGAGGGCGGTGCGTCCCCTGATAACCTGGTGGTTAGAGCCGGGGCGGTAGGAGTCGTCAACGACAATCGCAGTCTTGTTTTGGCACCCAGATATCCAGCTAGCCTGATCGGCGGAGCACAGGACCGCATTCGCATTTACGGCATTCATGATGAATTCGAGACGGTCTCGGGGATGCGCTGGATCCAACGGCACCATGGCTCCTCCGGCTTTGGCCACGGCGAGCATGGCAACCACCATCCACTTTGACTTGTGAAAACACAACGGAACTTTGACCTCGGGGCCGACACCCACGTTGACCAGGTGTTGCGCCAGACAGTTCGCAGCTTGGTCGAGCGCCTCATAGGTGAGATTGCCGTCCCATGCCTCGACAGCAACCTTTCCTCCGTTTCGCTGGACGCTCGCCTCGAACATCTCGTCCAAGCACAGTTCGGCGCTTTCGAGTAGTAGACTACCGGTGTTCCAACCTTCAATCTCTTCCCGGCCGTTGGGACCGAGCATATCGAGCTCTCCCACTAGACGCGTCTCGTTGGCTTGGAGAAGCTGCTGAACGAGGTGGCCGAACTGGCTCATCACCCTCTGCATCTGCTTGTGGCTGATGATCTTGGAATCGTAGGCAGCATCGACCTCGACCGACTGCTCGCCGAGGGAACACTCTACGCCCATGGCATATGCATCCCTCACATTGTCCAATACATCCCCCGCGGCCGCCACCTGGACCGGGCAGACCAAGTCGGAGGTGACGGCAGGCTGGGGCTGAATGACGAGGAGGTTCTGGAAGCGACACGCGGCTCGCGCACCCTCGCTCAGACGCTGAATCCTCTGTATGCCCAACGTCTCGAAGGGCATCATCTCGGCTGCGTGGTCTTGCACCTGGCGGAGATACTCGAGCACCGATGTGTCGGGGTTGACGACGGTCCTCACAGGCACCGTACTCGCCGTTGGCCCCGCGATGTTCTCGATTCCCGGCAACGGGGCTGTCCGACCCGTGACGACAGTCCCAAAGAATACATCGCGCGAGTCGGTGTACCTAGCGATGAGAATAGCCCACGCGGCGCGGAGAATGGTTGGAAGGGTCAAGGCGGCGCTAGCACGCTGAGTGCTGGCTGGTGCTATCTCTATGGTGTGTCGCAGCGTCGAATCGGGTTGAGGTCGCTGGCGTGCTGATGTCAGTGTCATGGGTGGGAAGCTCGCTGGTGTTGCATCCTGTAAAGATGACTGCCAATAGGCCTCAGCGGCTTTTAGACTGGTGTTTTTTTCGAGATACTTAATGTAGGACCTAAATTCTTTGGTGTTTTTCTGGTGAGCGCCGTCGTCGTGCTTCCGGTGATAGGCGTCATTGACAGCTTTGAGAATGAGTGACAGAGACCATCCATCATAGAGAGCATGATGTAGGGTCCAAGTGAAGAACCGTCGTCCGGAAGCCTTGTCGTCTACAATGGCGTACCTGGTGAGTGGTCGGCCGAGACCCATTGTCTTGTGGCTGTCTTGAGCCGTATAGTCACTAAGAGACTCTGCGTATTGCCAACAGATTGACTCCCTGACCACCACTTGGACGAATTGGCCGTCACTCTGTGACGAGGCGTGAATGAGACGAGTCCTAAGAATTGGGTTGAGCTCGACGGTCTCCTCCCACGCCCCCCTAAGGCGATCAACGTCGACATCGCTTCGGAGCTCCGCCACCCCTTGCGCCGCATACGCTCCGGGGTTTCTCACCGAAGTCACCATCATGCCCTCTTGTAAAGCTGTGCACGGATAGATGTCCTCGATGTCATCCTGCGCGACGCCGCATTCCATGGCAGCACGCTGGTACATGCTCATCTGCCCAAGAAGAGAGAAGTGCGCCACCTCATCGCCCTCATCACCATCGACAGCCTCGACTTCATCCTGGTTGACCAGCGTTGCCACAGAGGCCATGTCACGCAAGACTGGGTTCCGAAAGATGTCGCGCGGAGACAGTACAATGTTCTGGGCACGGCACGCCGCAGTGAGGCGGATTGCCGTGATGGAGTCGGCCCCTATTCCGAAGAATGTGTCACCCGCGCTGATGGCACGCCGCTCCAGGCCGAGAACCGCAGCCCAAATCGCTTGCAGGCGTCTTTCCATTGGCGTTGACGGCTCAACGTGCTTCTCGATGACCTTGACCCTGAGTGCATTGAGCTGGCTAAGCGAGAGGCTCGTCCCGAGCCGCCGGAGCAGAGCTCGGTTGGTCTTGGCGGTGGTCGACATGGGGATGCAGCGGATGGGTATGTATGCGGAGGGTATCATGCTGCTGTGCACAACGGCAGTCAAGTCGCCTTCTACTTTGGAGATGATGGATGCAAGTCTTGACCTTGTCGCTGCATCAACGTCAAACAAGTCTTTGTCGGACGAGCCACCATGGGCTTCACGGCTCTTAGCATCTGCCAAGAACGCCACGAGCATTGCCTTGCCCTCGACATGTACAAGCTCAGCGACAATGTCCTGCTCATAACCCCACAGAGCCGTACGAATATGATGCTCAACCTCGTCGAGTTGGATGCGCAGGCCCCTGAGCTTGACCTGCATGTCGCTTTGCTTGCGGCCCATGTAAATCACGGCCCCATCGGCACTGTAGCGCACCAGGTCACCTGTCTTGTACATGCGTCGGGGTCGTTGGTATTCATCCTTGAGCAAACGTAGCCATCGAGGAGTCCCCTCGATGAAGGAAGCGGCCGTCGTGGCGGCGTCCCCGAGGTACCCACGCGCCAGGACTGGGCCGTCGATGAGCAGCTCGCCGACCGCTCCCACAGGAAGCAGTACGTGGTGGTCCTGGGCGTCGACGATCCAGTAGTTGGACATCAAAGGATTGCCAATGTCGTTTGAATGCGTCTTCTCGCCGACATCGACAAGGCTGGAGACTACGGCGCACTCCGTCGGCCCGTACATTTGCACAAGATGCACGCGTCCTAGCCAAGGCCGAATGTCGTCTTGGGAGACACCTTCCCCGCCGATCCAGAGTGTTTTGAGGGTGGGCACAGCGGCTGGGTTTATCAGCCTTGCCACGGACGGGGTCAAGCACGCCCAGTTGACCTTCATGTCTGATATAACGCCGGCAATGTTTTCTAGACGGCTTGCATCCGACGGGATACACACGCAACCGCCGGCCACCAGGGTGGTGAAGATCTCAAGGAGGCTCATGTCGAACGAGTACGAGGAGAATTGCAGCGATCGAACTGTCGAACCCGCGACATGCTTGGCGTGCGCCGTCAAGTGACTGCAATAGGCTTGGTGAGTGACCACGCAGCCTTTCGGTTCGCCGGTAGAGCCGCTGGTGAAGATGATGTATGCAGCGTCGTCCAGCCGCTTGTGCCTGCTTCTCAGTGCCTCGGCAGCACCGTCCACTGAAGCCCTTGAGTGACTCAGATAATCATCTCCAATTACGACGACGTTGTCGCATGGGACGTCTCGGAACAAGTCAGCATTCTGCGGCGAACTCAAGACGGTCCCCGCCTGCGTCTGTAGCAAAATACTCTTGAGGCGCGAGATAGGCTGGCCTGGGTCCATGGGCACGAAAGTGCCTCCAGCTTTGAGAGTGGCCATCATAGCAACCAAGTACCACCTCGTCTTGTGGAAACAAAGGGGAACCGGAGTCTCCGATCCAATGCCAAGTTGTATTAAGCGGAGTGCCAGGGATGTTGAGAGGTCATCCAGCTCAGAATAAGTGAAATCGCCATCCCATGCGTGAACGGCAGGGACTGCGGGACGGAGCAAGGCAGAATTAGAGAACATGTCATCCAAATAGTTGTTGACAGGCGGTAATGGCGGGTGATTCCAGTCACTGATCTGCTGGATATCATGGGTGCTGAGAATCTCCAGGCTGCCAAGTTTCGTGGTGGAGGATCCTGGAAGGCATAGCTGTGTGAGGGCATGGATGAACTGGTGGAGAACGCGGTCCATCTGAGCCGCATTGATAATATTAGAGTCGTACGTCGCGGTGACCTTGATGCGTGTCTTTGTCATGGTACAATCCAGGGCTAAAGGGTACCCAGCAAAGTCCAGCTCGCCGGGGGGAGAAGTGAATTTGTCCAGCCATCTTTCATTTTCCTTTGCATCATCGCTGTTGTCTTGCCCTTCGGGCTGAATTACCAGCAGGCTTCGAAACTGGCAGGCCTCGTAGAAGCTGTCGCTCAGACGTTGGATACGCCGTATGCCAAAGATCTCGTGAGGAATCATGCTGATGGCCTGCTTCTGAATGTCGCCTAAATACTGACCAACTGTTTGATTTGGGTCAATCTTGCGGCGAATTGGAACCGTGTTGATTGTAGGGCCTAGGACATGTTCGATGCCTGCCATCGGCGCGTATCTTCCAGAAAGAATCGTGCCAAACAGGACGTCTGCAGAGCCTGTGTACCGGCCAACAACAACAGCCCAGGCGGCCAACGCCAGCGTCGACCTAGTGTAGTCACCTCCGGGCTGTGTCCATGATGGAAGATCGAAGCTGTGGTGCGTGATTGTGTCCGGTCGTGGGTGGTATGTTGGCCTCGGCAGCAGAGGGAATTCAGACAAGGTTGCACCCTCGAGCTGAGATCTCCAGAATTGTTCACTAACAGCACTTCTAGCTGCTTGATTGCTCTCTGTGACGTATTCGATGTACCTCGAGAATGCCATGGGCTTCTCGAATTTTCTGCCGGCGTAGATGCTCTGGACATGGTCTAAAATCAAACGAATCGTCCAAGCATCATACAGAGCGTGATGCACAGTCCACACAAAATGACAGCATGCCGCCGAACTACGAACGATGGCGTATCGTGCAAGGCGCTCTCCAAACGACATAGGACTGCTGCGGTCCTGCTCCAGGTAAGCGTTCAAGTCCTCACTCGTATGCCACTCGATTGGCTCTTTACACACGACTTGAAGAGAGCCTCTGCTCTTTGTGTTACATATGCGCGTCCGCAAAATAGGTGTCAGTTCGACCAGGCGGTCCCATGCGGCGCAAAATCTGTCAGCGTCGACACCCGCCGAGGTCAAGTCAATCACGGACTGGGACTTGTACGAATCGGTTTCTTTGATCGAAAGTGCCATGAGCCCTTCCTGGAGCGGTGCAGTCGGATATATATCCTCAATAAGCTCGTCATTGTGGAGATGGCACTGAGATAATAGCTCCTCAAGCGCTGGAGTAGCGGGAGCAGTTTGGCTGCTATCGTCATTGAACATCGAAAAGGGTTCTGGGTCCAGGTCAAGCCGGCTTGTTGCAGCAGCCTCGACAGTCTCGGTATTCTTGCCAGTGTTTCCGCTTAAGAGCAGTGCCATGTCCTCCAGCTTGGGACTTTGGAATATCTGCGGGATTGAGAGCTGTAACCCACGCGCACGACAAGCAGCCACCAGGCGAATTGCCCTGATAGAGTCACCACCTATGGCCAAGAAGCTGCTCTCTGCGCTGATTTCGTTTGCTTGGATGGATAACACGCCGGCCCACAAGTGCTGCAATTTTCTTTCTGCCCATGTCGACGGATTTCTGCAGACCACAGCTGGGCCTCGGTACTCAGCCAGTTCTTTGCTTGACAGCGCAGCAACCAAGCTGCAGAGACTTTTTCGATCGACCTTCTTGGATGCTGTCATAGGTAGATGCCAGAGAGGCACAAACAAAGAAGGGACCATGTATCTTGGAAGGAGGCTCAAGAGTTGCGCTTCAATATTGTTCAGCGACGATAGGAAGGCCTCGCGCTTGGGGGACGAGGGAATGAGGTACTCATGCTGATGATTTTGGGCATCACCATGTTCCGCATCTTCATTCTTCAAGCACACAAACGCCACTAGCATCGGGTCTTGTTTATTGATGCTGACAATGTCGACAACAGCTGACTGCACATCCAAGGCAGATCGAAGAATACCAGCCTGGATCTCCCCCAAGTCAATCCGTTGCCCGCGCAGTTTGACTTGTGTGTCGCGGCGTCCGAGGAAAATGACGTTCCCAGTAGCGTCGTAGCGAACAACATCACCAGTGCGATAAAATCGGCGCTGTCTGTCCGTTGCCCAGACCAAGCCCTTGACGAATGCATTTTCGGTCTTGACAAGATCCCCGAGATAGCCTCGAGCGAGAATGGGCCCCTCTATCAGTAGTTCACCCACCGCTCCAATCGGGACCAGCTTGTTCGGGTCGTGGACAGCAGTCACCCAGTACTTTGCGTTGAATGCGCGACCAAGATTATGCAGCTCGGTGGTCAAGTTGTGGCTGGCGAAACCGCTTGATATTACGCCGCACTCTGTGGGACCATACCATTCAAAGAAGTGGGGGACAGAGGATTCCCATTGAGCAATGTCGCAACGATCCACAGACTCGCCTCCGAGTGCGAGAACTTCCAGTGTAGGGACGCTTTGCGGATCGATGGTCCTGGCCACTGTGGGCGTCAGGAAGGCGGCATTGGCGCCTAACGTTTCCATGGCCGCGCCGAGGTTATGCAGACGATCATGGTCGGAAACAACGCAAACACAAGCACCCAGTATCAGGGGGGTGAGCATCTCAAGGATGCTGATATCGAAGCTATACGAGGAATAGAGGAGTACACGTGACTGGTGAGAAAGAAGGAAGCCCTTTGCATAGGCGATAGCGCTGGAGAGAAAAGCGCCATGCTCCATGACGACGCCCTTGGGAGTTCCTGTAGACCCGCTCGTGAAAAGCGTGTAAAGCGCGGATGAGGCTGATGAAAGTAACAACAAAGAGTGTTCTAGTCGAGGGGAGGGAAGCAATTTACAGAATGCCTCATCGATAACCAGGACTTGATCACAAACGTCCCGAAAGTCTGACGCGTACTGCTTGGAACAGAGAATGACCTTTGCTTCCACAGCGGAAACAATGACGTGACGGCGGTGCACCGGGTGGAGGGGCTCCATGGGGACAACACATGCTCCGGTCTTGATTGTTGCTATGATGGCAACCACGCTCCATACCGACTTTTCCAAGCAGAGGGGAACAAAAGTGCCCGGTTTGACATCGGCCTTCTCGATCAGGTGGCAGGCCAGGCGTGTGGAAAGGTTTTCCAGCTGTGTATAACTTAACTTGCCATCCCATCCGCGGACAGCCATCGTTTCTGGTCGGAGTTTCACTTGTTCTGTGAAAAGAGCTTGAAAAGAGGATTCAGCGCTCACAAGACTGGACGAGTTCCAGCGCCGAACTTGGGCCCAGTCCGCCTCAGTAATGGATGACATAACAGTGTTGTCCATCCGAGTTGAATGGCCCAGAGTGCAGAACTGACGGACAAGATGCTCATATTGTCTCATGTATCGCGTTACTTGTGTATGATCGAGGACCTTCTCGTCATAGGCTGCTCTGACGAGTACCTCGTTGGTTGGAGTGACGACGCAATAAAGGATGAAAACGTAAGTGCCGTAGCTTCCCATCTCGCCGCCCATGATGTTGCCGGGAGGAAACAGAGCATGACTATCGGTCACACTGTCGTCGGGAAGAGTTCGGATGTTGAGAAGACTTTGAAACTGGCATGCGTGGTTTGCCCCCTCGCCGAGCCTCTGGATGTTTTGCAGTCCGAGCTGCTCAAAGGGAATCATGTCAACGCTTTGCTGCTGAACGCTGACCAGGACGTTGCCCAAGGTAGTCGTCCCACTCCAGCGAACTCGTACTGGCACGGTGACAATCGTCGGACCGACTAGTGAGGCTATGTCTGGGATCGAGACATTTCGCCCTGACAAAGTGACGCCAAACACCACGTCATTTGAGTCGGTGTAGCAGCCGACGAGACCTGCCATGGCGGCGCGCAGCACCGTGGGCAGGGTATAGGAGGCCGCTTCTCGCCGACGGGGAATCTGGAAGCGGTGATCCAGAGTTGATCTGGCGTCCGGTAGATATGTAGGAGTCGAGATCGTGGGAAAAATTGGTACCTCGCAGTCACCAAGATAGTGCCTCCAGAACTCTTCACTTGCCTCTCCTTCAAGCTGCTTCACCTCCTTTATGAACTGGTTAAATTTGGGAGGCCGTTCAATGTCTCCGCCAGCATAAGCCTTCTCGACCATATTCTTAATGATTGGCATAGACCAAGCATCATAAAGGACGTGATGAATCGTCCATACAAAGTATCTTGTACCGGTGCAGGCGTCCGATACGACGGCATGGCGCGACAAGGGCTGTCCTGGGTTCATGGTTGCGCTGCGCTCCGAGTCTAGGATCTCTTGAAGCATGTCGGAGTTTGTAACGGTCTTCTGGAGCCACGGCCCTGGGGTCGTGAGCACGACTTGGAAGAGTGTTTCACCCTCGCCATACACCAACCTTGTCCGCAAGATATCGCACACTTCGATCGTCTGCTTCCAGGCGCCCTGAAACCTGGACATGTCGATATTTTCGGGCAGCTTAATCACTTCCTGACCCACGTAAGATCCGTGTTGCTTATATGAAAGCGCCATCAGCCCTTCTTGAAGGGCAGTACATGGATATGCATCTTGAATCATGTTGGCATCTCCAATGTCAGTGCATAGTGCAAGCGTCGCGTCTATGAGGGTCTGGACAGATATTGCTTTATCTAGCAAAGAAAAGGGAGAAATCTCTCCTTCTCCTTGTTGGCTCTGATCATTGATAATTTCGAGATCAACAGTGGCCGCCAAGTCTGCGAGTGTCGTAGCGCTCAGGACATGGGCAACTTGCAGTGGAATACCGCTTGCTCGACAGGCCGCAACGAGTTTCATAGCCGTCAAGGAGTCTCCACCGAGTCTGATGAAGTTATCATCTGCACTAATGTCTCTTTGTTCTATTTTAAGTACCGAGGCCCAGTAGGCCTGGAGTTGCTTTTCAAGCTCCGTAGACGGCTCTCTTCTGTCTGGTCTCATCCTATGCGAAGTGGCAATGTCCTCGTAAGTCAACCTAGATGTGAGTTCTCTGAGCTTAACCCTGTCAACTTTTCCTGACCGATTGAGAGGCAAGGTTTTGAGCGGAAAGAAGACTGTTGGGATCATGTGCGCCGGTAAGAAATCCACAAGCTTTGCTGCCACTCCTTCTACTGTCGCAGTCAAGGCGGCTTTTGTGGGCTCCGAAATGTGCTTAAAATCATTGATCTCTTCCTCTATTTGGTCTTCGAGACATATAAAAGCTGCCATCACCTCCCGAGATGCAATCGACACAACATCAGCGACCACGGGGCCAGTCTCCGGGGGCAGCGCAGCGCGTAGATGATGCTCAATTTCATGCAGCTCGACTCGCTGGCCTCGGATCTTGACCTGACTATCTTTGCGGCCAACGAAGGTGATGGTGCCATCCGTGTTGAAAAAGCCTAGATCTCCCGACTTGTAGAACCGACGAGGGTCGTCAGAGCTCGAGCCTATGGCCCACTGAGGATTCTCAATAAAGGAAAGCGAGGTCTTGTCGGTATCGTTAAGATAACCCCTCGCAAGAAGGGGTCCTTCGATGACTATCTCGCCAGCACAACCCAGAGGTTGCAGCCGGTCGTGATCAGAGGGATTGACGATCCAAGTATTAGCTCCCATATTCCGACCGAGATTGGCAGAGCTCATACTCAGCTTCACTCCGGGATTGCTGGTACAAAGAATGGTGGTTTCTGCCGGGCCATACGCGTCGACAAGATACACAGCGTCTGCCCATAAGCGGACTATCTCTTGTTTGATGGGCTCGCCACATAACACAAGGGTCTCCAAAGTGGGGACGGCTGATGGATGCAGGATGCTTGCGGCGCTTGGAGTGAGACAGGCCCAGTTAACCCCCATGCGGCTGATGAAACCAGCCAGATCGTTGAATCTCTCGTCCTCAGATGGCACACAGATACAACCTCCATTCATGAGCGTATTTAATATATCACCGTTACTAATGTCGAAGCTATACGCGGCAAACTGGAGAACCCGGGATGCTGGACCGAGGCGGAGGGTCCGGCCTTGCGTGGCGCCGCTCCAACAGATGGCTCGATGCTCAATTACGATACCCTTGGGGATTCCTGTTGTTCCAGAGGTGAAGGTGACGTAGGCTGCGTGCGAGGAATCGACTGTGGTACAAGGAGAGAAAGGTACGGAGGGTAGACTTCGGACAAATGCTTCGTCTACCGGCATGATGGTGAGGTCGGGGCCCGAGAACAAGCCCTTACATCGACCAGAAGTGAGAATCACATGGGAATCAGCGTCTTTGATGATCTTGCTCAATCTAGACTTGGGATGGCTGCTGTCAAGGCCCACACAAGCTCCGCCAGCTTTGAGAATGGCAAGCATGGACACCACCGCCCACGCTGATTTCTCGAAACAGAAAGGCACCAAGACATCGGGACCGACCCCTAGTCCCCTGAGATGCGATGCCAGGCGGTTGGATAGGCTATCTACCTCCTCATATGTGAAGCGAGCGTCCCACGCAGACACGGCTGGCGCCGACGGCTGCCGCTTTGCCTGTTGCTCGATCAAGTGGTGCGCACAGGTATCCAGCGTCGATGTGGGAAGGTCAGTCCACGATGCCATCTCCAGGGCGTCTTGGGGGCTAAACAACTCGATATCTCTGACGCGCATGGTTGAGATGTCGCCCACCGCGGCTGTCAGCTGACGAAGAACATGCTCAAACTGGTGCACGACTCGCCGCATCTGCTCCTCCTCGACCACGGTAGCATCGAATACAGCCCTCGTGAGAATCTCGGAGCCCGTGAATTGAAATCTCAGATGCAATGTACAGCTTTTCCCTGTTAGCTGAGAGCTGTTGGCTCTTGTTAGGCTCTTTATGGCAGCGTAGTCGCCATTTCGCTCTGCAAGGCACTGGATGAGGAGATATTTAACTGTGCCATTGGGAAGTATTTCTGGTTGCCGAAGGGGGAGGGAACGAATCAGATCCGCGATTGTCAAGTCTGGGTCGACAGAGGTTTCAACAACAATGGGGCCGACACCGACACTTCTTTCATCGACATCTAAATAACTTAAAGCAAATATAACTCGAGTTGATGCGGCCCAAGTGCTCAGAAAGACCGCCCATGCTGCTGAAGCTTTCGTGGTAATATCACCCTGGTTCTCCGCTGGTGACGTTTGCATGCGTGATTCGAGGGTAGTATACATGGTGTACTGAGACGTCTCGAGGTCATTGTCGGTCAGTAGTATTCGGGCTTTTTGACTAGATCTGTCAAGAAGTGTCGTTTGTTTGGGTGGATTCTCGGCCTCGGATTCAGTCGACGCCAACATCTCTGTGAGAGCATTCGTCATCGATTCGAGGCGAGCGGAGCGTAGTCAAGATGATTGCTTAGGTGCGGTAGGACTATGCCGAGATTTAGATCAAATGATCAGAAGTTATTGATATCAACCGAATTGAACTACGGCCAGCACGTAACACCACAAATACTTTGTCTCTCGTACAAATTAGCTATACTGGTAGGCAACAGGAACATTGTTGATTCTACCATAATAGCTGTGAGAAGGGACCCGCACGTCACTTCGTGTGATATATGATCCTTGCGGCCCGTCAGCTACTCTACCTGAACACCATGTACAGTCCCTGCACAGGAGAATGGCCCCCCCTAAATATAGCACATGTTATAGTAAAGTGCTGCGAGGGCATGTCATGCACGTGACCCTCGCTTAACCTCCATATATATAAGGTTTCTCGTGGCGCACACATAGGTAGCAATTCAGGCTTTTCCACCACCCATTTGTGGTGCACGCCATCTTCGTGTAATATACGGAGTCTCAAAGAGGAAACATGGCTGATTTATGCGCCGAAACGTGATTCTATTAGCCTAAATCTCCGAGAAAAAGATGGTGTTTTGAAACAGGGCAGTGCTTTTTTTTAGTCTTGGGCGTATTCTTTGCTTTCCGGGGTGTTTTTGGGCTTCAAATATATCGTGCTACCCTTGGATTACTGTGGTTACTAGTATTGTTTTTTGGGGGGGGGGCGTTTTCCTATTTAGGGACTGTACCTCATTAGGCTGGAATCCTTGTATTGGGGTTAATCTAGTCTGCAACGCTGAGCTCAGGGATACCCTAGGAGGCATCCACTGTCAGCTTATGGGAATGATATTCAACGCGAGTAACGTCGAGCCCCTGAGGTTCGCGAGATGGACTCAAGAGACGCAAGCTTTAGTGGCTAGAATGCGGCGTAAATACGGAGACGCGGCTCTCCTTGGTCAGACCGTCCAGATCCTGATGAGGCACAGCACTTTGGGGCGACTGTGCCCCATGAACTGGTGGAACTACGCCTCCTCCGGAGTATACATGCTAGTCACGGTAGAGTATCTCCAAAGTAAAGCAAATTATCATGATGAGATGTGAACACCCTAGCAAATCACGAATCTGTGATGATCCATACTCGCCCCTAGCATCGGTTGACTTCCTACTCATTCTTTTCCTGTCAATGGCATCCTTTATACACCCCTCCACGTACTGCAATCTTCATTTTAACCCAGGCATAGACGTCACTAAGCACAACTTTGAGAGACGGTTGCCCTTTGACGAACAGACAGAGGACAACGCAGACGTCGACGTGTCGAATCGAGAGTTTCGGCAAGTATGAGAGAACAAGCTGGTCAAACTTCGCGTGTCCAGGATGCCCGAACAAATGGGCAGCCTCGGGAAAACGGGTGCGATCTCAAGTTTGAGCCCATGGCCATCGTCGGCATGGCCATGCGCTTGCCCGGCGGCGTTCGCAACGGCAACGACTTTTGGGAGATGATGGTGCAGAAGAGAGACGGTCGTTGCACCGTCCCCGAGGACCGATATAACATCAAGGGCTTCTATACAGAAGAACCGACGGCAGGCGCTCTGAGACAACCGCTGGGCTATTTTCTCCAAGATGTCGACCTGAAGCAGCTCGATACGTCATTCTTCTCGCTGCCCAAGAAAGAACTCGCACGGCTCGACCCGCAACACAGACAGCTACTCGAGCTCACGTGGGAATGCATGGAGAGCGCGGGTGCCACCGGCTGGCGCGGTACCGATATGGGCTGCTTCGTCGGGGTGCTTGGACAAGACTGGCGAGATCTGAACTCCAAGGAGACACACCAGTCCGGAAACTACCGCGTGACGGGCTTCGAGGATTCCTTCCTCTCGAACCGACTATCCTACGAGTTCGACCTGCACGGGCCGAGCCTCACCGTCAAAACGGCATGTTCCTCATCCATGCACGCGCTGCATCTCGCCTGTGATGCCATCCGTCTGGGTGACTGCTCCTCGGCCCTCGTGGCTGGCAGCAGCCTCATCTTCTCCCCGGGCATGTCGCTGGCGTTTGCGGACCAGGGCATCCTCTCACCCACCGGGACCTGCAAGACCTTCGACGCCGGCGCCGACGGATACGCGCGCGGCGAGGCCCTCAACATGATCTATATCAAGAAGTTGAGCGACGCCGTGCATGCCGGCGACCCGATCCGTGCCGTCATCCGGGCCACCGCCGCCAACTGCGACGGCAGAGGTGCCGCGTCGGCGGGCATCACGACCCCGAGCCCAGCTTCCCAGGAAGCGTTGATCCGCAAGACGTACGCGGCGGCTGGCATCCACGACTTTTCTCAGACGGCATACGTCGAGTGCCATGGCACCGGCACGCAGGTTGGCGATCCCCTAGAAGCCACCGCCGTGGGCAGTGTCTTCGGCGAAAAAGGCGTGCTGATCACGTCTGTCAAGCCCAACGTGGGACACTCGGAAGGCGCAGCAGGGATCACCAGCGTGATCAAGGCCGTTCTCTCACTTGAGCACCGAACCATTCCACCCAACATCTTCTTCAACAAGCCGAATCCCCAGAGTATGTAATAAGTTTCTTCTCTCCTTTCCGGGAAATTCCGTGTACAAACGCTTACTCACCGACCTAGTTCCGTTTGCCGAAGCATCTCTGCGGGTCCCTGTTGAGCCTGAACCGTGGCCAAAGGATCGCAAGCTGAGGGTCAGCGTGAACTCATTTGGGATAGGTGGATCAAACGCCCACGTAAGTTCTGCATCAAGGTGGCCTGGCTGAAGGGTGGTGTGAAGGCTAATCGCCGTATCAAGGCTATTATCGAGGCGTGGCAACCAACGGAGGATGGAGAGCATCTCCAACCACTTACCAATGGACGCGATGCCCACAGGAATGGAGAGCATCTCCAAGAGCTACCCAATGGACGAGACGACCATCAGAGCCACCTGCTCGTCTTCTCGGCGCAAAACGCCGACTCGTTGAGGTGCAGCATCGACAAGTACGCCACTCTCATGACCAACACGGCTGTACGATTGAAAGATCTGGCGTATACGCTGGCGGTTAGACGCGAAGCCCTAGCGTACCGCTCGTTTGCCGTTATGGACCATGTATCCAGCCCCTTGGTCCACGTGCCAGCAGAGCAGGCAAGACCCAGGCCGCAAGTCGTGTTTCTCTTCACGGGACAGGGTGCTCAGTGGCCGCAGATGGGCAAACGGCTGCTAGATACCAATCTCGTGTTCAAGAACACAATCAGGCAGCTAGACCAGCATCTCAAATGTGCTCTCCCGTCACTCGGCTGGACCATCGAAGGTATCTGAGTGATTGCCTATTCCACCCCTTATCCCTGGGCGTCTCATGTACTAATGGCATGCTGCTAGATGAGCTATGTAAATCTGCTCCAGACAGTAAGATTCACACGGCCGAAATGTCCCAGCCAATCTGTACGGCTGTCCAGATTGCCCTGGTGGAAACGTTGCGTGCTTGGGGTGTCCGGCCTGAAGCCGTACTTGGCCATTCGTCGGGCGAGATTGCTGCTGCGTACGCGAGTGGTGCCCTCTCAATGAAGGTCGCCATGACAGTTGCCAGCATGCGAGGCATCTCGGTGCAGGAATCTGCCAAGGTGGGTGGGATGGCTGCGGTCGGGCTTGGACGGGAGGAGCTACTCCCCTTCCTTGAAGAGGGCGCCGCCGTGGCCTGTGAGAACAGCCACCGCAGCAGCACCATCTCGGGCGATCTGGAAGTCGTCCAGCTGGTCGTCGCCAGGATAAAGACGGAGCTCCCCGACGTCTTCGTTCGCATGCTCAAGGTGGAAAGGGCTTACCACTCGCGTACGTGCAACCCAGCGTTGACTCCACCCTGATTGGTTTCCAACTGATGTCTTCTGCAGACCATATGCGAGCTTTTGGGGCAACTTATCAAGAGCAGCTGACACGGGGAGAGGTGGCCAGCAAAGAGCCGCAGATCCCGCACTACTCTAGTGTCACCTCTAGCAGGATCTGGGGCAAGGACGCCTTGGGACCGGCGTACTGGCGCGAGAATCTCGAGAGCCCAGTCCTCTTCAACACAGCGCTCCGTGCCCTGCGAGACGACCTGGGCAAGGAGAAGCTGATTTTTGTTGAGATTGGCCCTCATCCCGCCCTCAAGGGTTACGTGGAGCAGATCGTTCGTGACGTTGGCCACGCAGATGACGTGCACATTGGAACTCTGAGCCGGGCAAGTGACTGCCAGCAGGTGCTGCTAAGCACGGCGGGAAAGCTATTCATGCACAACTGCCCAGGTCTAGATCTTGCGGCGGTTGTGTCTCCCGGGTCCGTTCTCACCAACCTACCTAGCTACTCATGGATGCAAAACAATATCCACTGGGACGAGTCGCGTGTTTCGAAAGAGTGGAGGTTCCGCAGCGAGCATCCACACGAACTCCTTGGGACGAGGGTTCTGGAACTCAACCACGAGCCGCACTGGAGGAATATGATCTCCCTGGACGACCTTCCGTGGCTCGAAGGACATCAAGTGGCTGGCCAGATCGTCTTTCCCGCAGCAGGCTACATCGCCATGGTGGGGGAGGCTATTCGCCAGCTGTCGGAGGAACGTGTGTATAGCCTGAGACAGGTCAACATCAAGTCCGCCCTCGTGCTCGCACACAGCGCACCCGCCGAGGTTGTCACGACTCTTTCTCCGCTCTTCGCATCATCGCCTGATGCTTCGGCCTGGTATTCATTCCACGTCAGCTCGTTCAATGGCATCAACTGGACCACACATTGTTCCGGGGAAGCGCGGCCACGGTACGATGGGCTTTGCTATCCGACAGATGTTGAAGCGGCTGTGACCCCCCTGCCACGCAAGGTGGACCCCAAGTCGTGGTATGATATGATGGATGAGGCCGGTTTCTGCTACAGCGGTCTGTTCCGCGGTCTCAAGGACATCTCGTCCTCTACGACGGCAAGCGAAGCTCTCGGCGCAACCTCAAGCGCTGACATGCCGGGTCCTCCCCGCTACACCTTGCATCCAGCTCTGATTGACCAGTGCTTTCAGATGCTGTGCATCTCTTCCATCCAGGGCCAGACGCACAAATACCTCAGACTGGCTGTGCCTACCTATATTGAAGATATCGTCATCTTTGCCGGTGGGAATAACTTGCAAGCAAAAGCTACAGGCGTCGCTTCGCAGACGGGCTCCTTCAGCGGCGACGTGTTCGCCCACCACGACGGTAAGCCGTCCCTGTTCATGAAAGGTCTCAAATCGTCGCCCCTCGAATCCGGCTCGATGCCTGGTCAAGATCTTCGGCTCTTTCAACAATTTGAGTGGCGGCCTGACAGCGACTTGAACCCCTTGGAGCGAGATTTTGTTGCGCCTCAAGATGGATGCACAGATGGATTCCTCGAGCTCGAGTCTCTCTTTGTACTGTGTGCCGCGGAATATGTCGAACGCATCCGGCCGGCGGGCACGACTCCAGGCCACCTGAAGAAGCTTCATCAGTGGGCAAGGGAAGAGATCGACAGAGCCTCAAGAGGCGGCAAGATGCTTGTCGAGACCAGCCATGCGCTGTGCGACCGCTCCGAGAGGCTTGCTCGAATCAAGGCTGTCGCTTCTCAGGCTCAGGCGACCCGGTGGGCTCCATGCGCTGTTGCCATCACGCGTCTGCTGGATTCGGCCCCGGATATATTCTCCGGTAGCGTCGAACCTTTGACGGTCCTGATGGAAGGAGACTTACTGAGTCGCATCTACGATATTTTGGACGCTGGCGACTACTCAGCCACCATTCGCTCCATTGCCCACAAGAACCCGCGGCTAAGAATCCTCGAGGTTGGCGCTGGAACTGGCGCGGCCACTGAGAAGATTCTGAAGGCGCTGACGACGTCGTTGGGAGCACGTAGCTATAGCAAATACACGTACACCGACATCTCTCCAGGCTTCATGAACGCAGCCAAGGAGCGCTTCGGCAGCTACGCCAACATCGAGTATCGCGTTTTCGATGTCAGCAAGCATCCGGCCGATCAAGGTTTCGAGCTGGCATCTTACGACCTCATCATCGGCGCCAATGTTATACACGCAACACCATCTCTGCACACCTCTCTCACGCACCTACGAGCCCTCTTGCGACCCGCTGGTCAACTATTCCTCCAGGAGCTCAGCCCTGAGGCGAAGTGGATCAATTTTGTCTGGGGACATCTCCCTGGTTGGTGGCTGGGTGAAGATGACGGGCGGCCAGATTCACCGTGGGTGTCGCCGCAGCGGTGGACAAACGAGTTCGTGGTTGCTGACTTCCAAGCTCCGCACACCATTGTCTATGACTATCCACCGCCATTCCATATCAACGCGTCCATCATCGCGACGGTAGCCTCCGAAGCGAGACCAGCTTCAACGGTCACTCTTCTCTGTCACTGTGAGGAAGAACCGCACGTGCAGGCGATGAAGGAGAGGCTCAAGGCAGAAGGTAGCGACGTCAACGTGTGCCTCTTTGGCCATGGATCTGCCATCCCTGATTACGGGGGAGACATCATCTGCTTTTTGGACAAACCAGCTCCCATCCTATACGATATGCCGCAAGAAACATTTCAGCAGATCTTCCGTCACCTCCTTGCTGCAAGGGGCAACATTTTCTGGGTGACAGGTCTGGCGCAGATCAACTGCCAGGATCCGCGCAATGGCATGGTCCTCGGCCTCGCTCGATCTCTCCGGCAGGAGGAGAACCAAAAGATGTACACCATCGAGTTGGACGACAAGACGCCCATCGACACAGCTATCGACCGTATTACCGCAATCCAGAGGGCGTCACGCAGGGAAGCCCCGTCGGACGACATGGACGTGGATTGGGAGTACGCCATCATTGACGGCTTGGTATATGTCCCACGCATGCACTGGCAGACCAGGTCTGGGATACTCACAGAGCAAGCTGCCGACGAGGACACAGCAGCCACCCTGAAGACTCAGAGCCTGGCAATCGGGAGTCCAGGTTTGCTCCATACGATGCACTGGGAAGAGCAGCCAGTTCCCGAGCTGCAAGAAGACGAGGTCCGCATCCGAGTGAAATCTGTGGCAATGAATTTCAAAGATGTTCTTATTGCCATGGCGATTGTCAACGCCGATCTTGGGGAAATAGGCAGAGATGTAGCTGGCATCGTCGAGGCTCGGGGCAGCGCCGTAACCGGCTTGGAAATTGGCGACCGCGTTATCTCTCTGTATCCCGGCTGCTTTACTACGTACAAGAATCTCCCCGCATCGCACTGCGTCAAGCTCGAGTCAAATCTCACTTTTGAGGAGGGCGCCGCCGTTCCTTGCGTTTATTCCACGGCCATGATGTGTCTTGTTGACAGAGGAAACTTGAAGAAGGGCCAGGTGAGCAGCCTTTATCACTCGTTACACAACTTACGTTGTAGACTTCTGACTGACACTCTCCCGTAGACTATATTGATTCACTCGGCATGCGGTGGTGTTGGTCTTGCTGCTGTTCAGATTGCTCTGTCTCTCGGCGCCCAGGTAAGCTCCCGCCGATGGATCCAGGTTTCCGCCGGCCTCCGAACTCTTCAGTGTGGCCCCCTTATCATGTCTTTGTTGCTAACATAAGCCGCTCCTTAACCAGGTCTTCTGTACGGTCGGAAACGCGGCCAAGGTCGCTTACCTGGTTGATGAATTCGGCATACCGGCCTCACACATCTTCAACTCTCGAGATGATTCGTTTGCTGCCGACGTGATGAAGGCAACTCACGGCAGGGGAGTGGATTTGGTTCTCAACAGCTTAGCAGGCGAGCTTCTTCACGCCTCGTGGAAATGTGTAGCCGAGTTTGGCGTCATGATCGAGATCGGCAAGCGGGACTTCCAACGGCACGCGAAGCTGAGCATGGATGTCTTTGAACTCAACCGCGGTTTCGTGGGCCTCGACCTGGGCCACATCCTTCTTCACCGGCCAGCAGAAGCCCTGGATGCCCTGCAAAGATGCATGAAGCTTCTCCACGACGGGGCCATCAAGCCATTGCCTCTGGCACGAGTATTTGATGCATCGGAGATCAAGGAGGCTTTCCGGAGCATGCAAGGAGGCCAGCATATTGGGAAGATGGTTGTCAACATGCCGGATGAGCCGCAGACCCTCCAGGCCGTCAAGACATGGCCCGATCTGAAGTTCCGCTCCGATCGCAGTTACATGCTGGTCGGGGGACTGGGTGGTCTCGGCAAGGTGATCGCAGGATGGATGGTCGAGCATGGGGCACGGCATCTCATCTTCCTGGCTCGATCCGGGGACTCGCATCCGGAAACTCGAGACTTTCTGGCAGAACTGCAGAGCCTTGGGTGCCAAACACAGGTCTTTTCTGGCAGTGTAGGCAGCAAAAGCGACGTGGCAGCCGCGGTCCAGGGGGCTTCGTTTCCAATAGCGGGTGTGATGAACATGTCGCTGGTATTGAAGGATGTTGCTGCGGCCAACATGACCTTCGAAGACTGGAACACAGTCATGCCGCCCAAGGTGCAAGGTACTTTGAACCTACACGAGGCTCTGCCCTCCGATCTCGACTTCTTTGTCCTGTTCGGCTCTTACAGCGGAATCGCTGGGCAATGGGGCCAAGTCAACTACGGCGCCGCCAACACGTACGTGGACGCTTTCGTGCAATACCGACATGCCCACGGGCTTGCGGCCTCGGTCATCGACCTTGGTGCCGTTGGAGACGCAGGCTACGTCTCACAGAACCCGGACGTGTTAGCCTATATGCGCAACAGCGGTACCTACATGCTGCATAGTTGGGAGGTCCTTGATGCGGTGCAACTGGCCGTACAAAGGTCCCGGCCGTTGCCCCCTGATCTTTACTCAGCAGGGTACATCAATTCGAGTCAGATCATCATTGGTGTCTTGACAGGAATGTCACTCTCAGACAAGAGGGCACGCCTGCCCTGGAAGCGCGATCCTCGGATGAGCTACTACCAGAACCTGACCAGCGACACCGACGCTCCCACCGGCGCATCTCCGCAGCATGATGATATGCGCGAGTTGCTTGCGCAGGCATCTTCGTCTCCGGAAATGCTGGCCACCGAGGACACGCAACGATTGATGGCGTCGGTGCTTGGGATGGCTCTTTCGGGCTTCCTCCTGAAGCCGCCCGAGGATATGCACCCGGACACGTCCTTGGCCAGCATCGGCGTGGATTCGCTGGTGGCCATGGAGCTGCGCAACTGGGTACGGCAAAAGTTGGCCGTAGAACTCAAGACGTTCGATATTATCCAGAGCGCTTCTCTCCTTGCTCTCGCAGAGCTCGTTTCGCAGGCGTTGATGCTGCGGTGTAACACCAGCTCCTAGGAGGGTAGAAAATGGAGTAAAAGAGGTCTCAATCAAATAAAGCCACTTTCATGGAATCTGGGGCAAAAATTGTGTTCTTGTGATGGTTCGTTGTAGGGAGAGAAGTAGCTCGGCGTGCTTAGATATCGCCTAGCTCGTCACGTGGACCTTCTCGCTAAATTCTACAATTGGCTCGGCAAATCACCCAATCCCAATTTAGAGCTAGACACCGTCCAGCCCTGCGCTGGGACGATAAAGGTATTCATTAAACCTAGCCTACCCTTGTTTTATAGTATTGAGCTAGCGTGATATAATCTATAAAAATAAATAGTAAATAGTTTAATCTAACAGCAATTGTTAAAACTACAGTTCTCTCTAGTATATTCTCCATGTAGATATTCACAACTTGCTCGCGAGTTGTAGCCCTCTTCGTCCAGACTACTCGAACATCTGTAACTCGTCGAGCGGCAGTGACTGAATGTCAGATAACGCCAAGGACCTCCCAGGCTGTTTCTGAGCATTCTTACCTGCCCTGATTGATTTAAATTCCATCCCCCACGCAAGAAAGGCTGCCAATCCAGACATGGCCAGCGCGGCATAGAAGACGTGGTCAATTGCGTCGTCGTAGGCGGCCAGAACAGCGGGCAGCAGCTGGGCTGAAACGGCTGTCTTCAGGGTCGTGGCGCCGTGTGACAGCAATGTTGCGGAACTCAGCGCAGGAGCCGTGACCCTGAGAACGGCGATCAAGCGGTTCAGGAAGATGCTATTCCCCAGCGAGATGAAGATGGCGCTTGCAAGACTCTGCGAGAAGAAGATAAGTGACGTCCCGGCTGGCACGTCCTGGTCCTCTAGGACCGTCTGCACCGCGATCTGGGGTTGCTGAAACCCCAAGCCACACGCAATTCCGATGAAGATGAGGTAGCCAATCCAGACAGGCTGGGGGGTGTCCACTTTGATTGTAGTAAGCAATCCCGCAGCTACGGGGGTCAAGAGGCCGCAAACGATAGCCAAGGGAGTGTAATACCCGATCCGCGTGACGAGCACGCTTCCAATGATGACTCCTGTCACCAAACCCAAGATGGCCGGCAGGAGCATGACGCCGGTGTCGAGCGCGGATGCCCCCTTGACGCCCTGGAACCATAGGGGCAAGTAGTAAGTCCAGATGGCGAGTGCCGCGGAGAGGGAAAAGGAGAACAGCGCCCCGAAAACAACGCTCCGCGACTTCAGTACTCGGACTGGGATAGTTGCTTTTTCTGGCGAGAGGAGAGTCTGGATGACAAAGAAGATGATGAGCAGAATGATCCCGACCACGAGGGCTACGATAATGCGGGCATCGTTCCATGGATATTTAGAACCACCCCACTGCAAACCAAGAATCAGAGAGAGAATGGCCGGGCCAACAGTCACAGCCCCGAACCAGTCAAAGCGCCTCAGTTTTTCCCTGACAGGCAACGAGAAGGCCGCGGTTGATGTGTTTCGAGGTGGCTTGAGCAGAATTTCCATAACGACAGCGGTGACGGCTCCGACGGGGAGGTTGATCCAAAAGCACCATCGCCAGTTGGCCGTGTCTGTAATGGCACCCCCAAGCAGCGGGCCCATGATGTAGCCAAGGGCTTCCATGGACCCGAGAATGGCAGTGAACGCGGGGCGACGCGGCAACGGCACGCACTGAGCAATAATCAGGAGAGAGCCGCCGGTCATCCCAGCGGAACCCACGCCCGACACAGCGCGGCCGGTAATGAAAGCGTTCGAAGTCGGTGCGGCAGCCGATATCAGACTACCCACCTCAAAAAGAATCACGCTGCCCATGAACACCCGCTTGACGGGGAAGAGCAGGTACACCTTGCCCCATGTCAGCTGGGTGGCGCAGACTGTCAACTGGCTGTCATCAGAGGTCAGCGATGGTGCCATCAAAGATGCTTCGCGTTCTTACAAGGCAGACCCGTACCAGCCGACGTCGGCAAGGGAGTTGAAATAGTCTGTGATTTTTGGATTCGCCGTGGCAACAATGCTCGCATCCTGTTCCGCGACGACGTCAGTCAGAGGCTCTCGCACCACGATGATCCAGAGAGACCAAATTGACGAGGGAAAGGGGCAGCAGACGCACCAGCCCAACCATCAGAACCGAAAGCGCCAACACGACCGACACGGCGTACAGCCGGAAGCCCGTGTGGACGCTGGAGCCATCTTCCTTCATGGTCGACCTTCTACCTTCTTTGCATCTTCGAGTCGCAGCAGAGCGGGCGATGGCAGACACGATTCCGCATGCCGTATTTACAGAAAACACGAAGAGACGGCGGGATGAAGCGAGGAAGAAAGAGACGACATCGGGAAGCAACGCTAGAGGAGCGGGCGAGTAAGCTGCTACCTCAGTAGGGTGAAAAACAGCACGAAAAGAAGTTGAAGAGTGCAGCCGGTAATTAATCCGTACAGAAGACGGTGTCAAAATAATGTCTGCGTGCACACCGTAACCGCTTCGTGAGCATCTCTTCGAGCAGCGCCGTTCCAACTATAATTAGATCCGAATATTCCCTGCCCTCCTCGCGGATGGCGAAAGACGCCCCCTGTGTTCTCTGAAAAATAGACCTATTTATTACGTCAAGAGGAGAAGCTCGGAAAGATACATTTACATGCTTGTCAAAAACCAGCTGTGCCTTCCGCCTGCTTCCTAAAACGGAATCACAGCTGAGATCAATTCATGTTTTCACCCCAAAGTACCGACCAAGTGTCTCCTTCCTCTCGTTCCCGACCAGGGTGTTTAACCGCTCTTCTACGGAGTGGAGAATTTTATCTTGCTGATGAGTAAGACTGTAAATGATGTATTTAAATATCATAATGAGAGCTAAGGATTCTGTCACCTTGGAGTTACATATCCCTTGGAACGTCATATAGCCTTAATTGCTGTGTATGTTGTGATAAGCAGCCGGTATTACAATATAGACTCCCTTGTCCTCCTCCATCCGACGCTGCCTCCAACATTGCCCCTGGTAATAAACCCTAGGCATCCTTGGACCGATCTTACCTGCCGTAATAAGCCCTAGGCACCCGTACGAAGTATCACTCCTTGTACCTCTCTTTTAGTAAAATCAGGCTATACCGTATTTAGTCTGTAATTTTGATCGTTTCCGCGGATCAGGTACAGCCCTTGTGCGGGGAAATGGCCCCCCCAGATACAGTGTTAGTTTACAGAAATTTAACTAGAAAAGGAAATCAGGTGCCTTTTTAGTATGCTTCTGTCTTTTACAACACTCCCAACTCACTCGGAGTCTTTCTTGGAGGAGTATCGACGGTCAAGTGATGGATCCTGCTACGAATCTGCACCCTGACCATCTCCCCCCCATTTGGGCCCGGGGATGGCCCTATACTATCAATCTTCTACCCAAGCTCGTTGCACTCATCGCAATCTATGCTACTACAGTTTGCGTATATCGCATCTTCTTCCACCCTTTGGCTCGCTTTCCGGGCCCTGCTCTAGCAAAAATAAGCAATTTCCACGCTGCCTATCACGCTTGGCAGGGAACCATCCGCGAAGACATTTTACGATGCCATGAGAGATACGGTAAGAGAGACTCTAGGGATCGACCTCTCGTTGAATATACTCAAGAGCATTTTCGTTGACGAGGGCAGGGAAGTATGTACGCTACGCACCGGATCGCGTTCTCTTCAACTCAGCGCAAGCTGTGACGGATATATATTCCCATCGCGCCAACACCATCAAGTCAAAGACGTACCTGATGTTGGCGCACCAGGCGGCGAATTCACTGACGATGCGGGACAAGGTGTTGCACGGCAAAAGAAGACGCGTTGTGAGCCAGGCGTTTTCTGAAGCCAACATGCGCTCCTTCGAGCCGAAGATGGTTGAAAAGATTCAGCGGCTGAGCGATGCCATACGCAAGTCCTTGGGGGAAGACGGATGGTCTGAACCGAAGGATATGGGCCGTTATTGTGAGTCTACACCTGGGCCGGGGTCCTATGCGAGCTGAGCTTGGCTGATGCTGGCCTGTCAACAGCTGACTATCTAGCTTTTGATATCATGGCCGATGTTGTGTTTAGTGCGCAGTACAATACCGTCGAGGACGAAAAATTCCGCTATGTCATCGGCGCGATTGCGGATCACAATGTGCGGCTCGGGGTAATAGCTCAGGCCCCCGAGCTATCCATCAAAGCATTGCAGAGACCAATGTTCCTGCGGGCTATCAAGGCTCGGGACAGATTCGTCAAGTTTATTCGAATTCTACTGGGCATTCGTCTGAAGAACAAGACAAAACAGAGGGACATCTTCTCATATATCCAAGACGCCAAAGATCCCGACACCGGCAAGGGCCTGGACTTTACTGAACTGAGCACTGAGACAGCGACCATGATTGTGGCGGGTATGAAGTTCCGTGTTCTCTCCTTACACTTCCATTCATAGGCTGGACGCGTCATTGCTTAGATGGCTATGAGGTTGACTGATTTGTAGGCTCTGACACAACTTCCACTACGCTGGCGGCAACCCTGCACTATGTTGGTTCTTCTCCTATATGCTACGACGAGGCCATGAAGGAGTTGAGGAGCCGATTCAAAAGTATAGACGAGATCCGCATGGGCCCGACGCTCAATTCTTGTGTCTACCTCCGGGCTTGCATCGACGAGGCCCTCCGCATGGCGCCCCCAGCTGGCGGCACGCTCTGGCGAGAGGTGGACCAAGGAGGCGCCGTCATCGACGGGATTCCGATCCCCGCTGGCTACGACGTTGGGATAGCCGTCCACAGCCTGCATCACAACGCAGCTTACTTCCCCAAGCCCTGGAGCTACGACCCCAATCGCTGGCTGAGGTCCGGTGGCGACACGTCTGCGTCCGCAGAGACCATGACAGCGGCTTACAATCCGTTCGGTGCCGGCCCAAGGAGCTGCGTCGGTAAGCCACTTGCGCTCCATGAGCTCATGTTGATCCTGGCCACTCTTTTCTACCAGTTTGATTTCTGTCCCACTGGCCGGGACGAAGAAGCTTGGCAGAGTAAAAGTATGGTAGCCGAGCCCTTTTTACTCAAGGATCACGTCAGTGGACAGAAAACGGGACCATTTGTCAGGTTTAGGATCCGGGAGTAATCTAATTAGAAGCTCTGCATCGTCGCGCCATCACATGTGCAAAATGTCATTGATGAGACATCTAGTTTCCACTATTCATTCCAAGTCTTCCACACGCTATTTCCACGAGGTAATATTCCCCCTCGCGTTGAGAAAAAGTCCCATCCATCTACCAGTAACCAATACGAGGCCATCCAGCCTGTCTCTGTTGTGAAACAGAGGAGTGTCGTGGATATCTTCCATCCAAGCTATCAAACATGCCTTCTGATATCTATCTCATTCATATAGGGTGGCCGTGTATCCGTCGCTGAAACCTGCCAATTATTCAAACCATTCTGTGAACGCCAAAGACCATATGTTCTAAATGCTCTCAGAGGACGAAACCGGCTCATGCGGGATGTTGAAGCAAGGGTTGTCTTCATGGAAACCATGCAAATGTAATGGATGTGAGGTGGATGAAGGACACATGTAGTGAGGCACACCACCTGTAGATAGCATCTCTCATACTTCAACCTTCTACCACCAATCCCTAGGTGTTGTGTGCACCTACTCGGTACACGCTAGATAGATAGCTCTTCTCGTGCAATCACCAAGGGAGACCAATCCATCACCTTCGCGCCTCACACTTGTCCGCTGCTTGTGAACCCTATACTTTAGGCCCATGACCTAATCCTAAGTCTATCCAAGACCTAGAGATGAAGAGGAAGTAAGAGAAATCTTGAGAAATCTTGGTGAATTTCTGCCTAAAGCTAGCCTTAAGAAACGCATTGATTTTCTTCCTATTTACTTTGTATGTTCCTGCGATTTGATTCATGTATCTCGTGGGGCTCTTCACAATTAATCACTGCTGCGACCCATTTTCCTTTGCAGCCCTTTCCGCCACCAGTTGTCCCAACTTGGGGAAAAGCTCCATTGGAGCTTTCAGAACGTCTTCACGGTCCGCGGCCCCTATGATAAGCATGGCGATGGTATTACCATCTGCTCTCTCAGAGAAGGCCTTTAAAACCATCCCCCTCGTGGTCTGCAGCTCCGCGAGATGCTGGGCTAAAATGCGTGGAGGACCAGGGAAGGGCAACCATGCAACTGTGGCCCAGTTGTAACCCAGGCTCGTGAAGTGGGTTTGGCATGCCGGGAGGATCAGGCTTCCGTTGATGCGGGGGTTGATATCAACCAGCCACCCGGTCTCGTCAGAAGGAGAGCAGACGATGTCCACGCCGGCTACACCCACAAAGCCTTCATTGCGCATCTTTGCAGCCAGCTGGAGAATTTGAGGCTGGAATCGCTGCTTGAGAGCGTCCTGTCCGGAATAGTCAATCCGTGCCCCCGCCCACGAGCAATTTTCGCCCAGTATCTGTTCGGCCACGCCGAGGATGAAGGCATCCCCATTTCGAGGAACGCAAAAGTTCACACAGAAGCTCTCCTCGACATCTTTGAGCTCCTGGATGAGGACTCCCAGTCTGTCTCCGGTGAATGGCGCATGTTCTGGCCGACGATATTGCTGTAATCGCTCCTCCAAGGCCTTGACACACTCCTCTCGCGCCTCATCTGTGCGCAGGATGAAGTTAGAGCCGCTCATCCCACCAGTCAGCTTCACGACGACTGGCAGCGTCCAGTGCCGAAGTCGCTGCTGAAACTCCTCAAAGGAGACCAGCTCGCCACCAGATCTCATAACATCGTCCTTGGCCGCTGTCTTGCCCACGTCAATAGCAAGCAGTTCGCCTCTAGGGGTGTGCAAGCCATCTGTCTCTTGGAGGAAGGATTTGCACTCGAGCCGCCACATGACCGAGTTTTCCACAAGCAGGGGAAGTTCGTCCTGGAAGTCGTGGGCGACGCAGCTGTAGAACTTTTGCTGGGGCGAGATGGATGCAAGCAAGGCCGGCCCAACCGCGTTGTCAGCGTTGATGAAGCGTACATCGGGGCGCTGCTCCGTGACGAGTTGCGACGACGCAAACTGGTGCATGTCAGGGTCTGCGTAGCCATATGACTTGCCAGAGCCGCCGCTCGAGAAGGCGAGGTAGCGTGTCGGTCCACAGAGCTGGAGGACCGATTGCGAGTAAGCATTCAGCGACTGGTCCCCATTTTCACGTCTTGCAGATTCCTCAGGATCTTGGTACCAGCTCAGCACCGTGTCCACTGCATACTTGCGGTCGCGGGGAATGCCTGGGGCAATGTTATATGGAGGAGAGTGCAGAAGGGCAAAGACGGCCAGCTCGCCTAACTCGTGCTCACGGGCGATGCTGTCAATGGTAAAATCGAGTTGGAGCGTCGGTTTGAAAGTCGGCCACGCCATGATGGAAGGTGAGTGGCGGCAAAGCTACGGGCTTCTTGCGTGATGGACAGCACGTGCAGCAACTTGCGTCACATTCAACAGCGGCCTTGGCCATATACTTATACTCCGTACATCATACACCCACATAGGACAAATTCACCAAGGTGCTATGCTACGGGGTAGGGATAACCCAAGTTTTCTAGCTGCCTTTGCTGTTTGGCCGTCTTCCGCTGGTGGGACCGGGCTGAGGTCTGAGATTGTTAAGGATATGATGTAAAGGAGGGTGCAGGGCTAGCAGTAATCATGAAAATATAGCGGTAATACTGGTTGTATTGGATATAGGCAATGCTTGTAAACTCTGTACCTAATGGTCTAATATAGGTAGCGTAGCTTTACGTGCTTACTAGGACCCATAATCCTAACAGAGGTAAGATGCAGAGCGAGTGCTAAACCTAAGCATATTGCGGGAGCAGGTCATGCACGTGACCCTCGCTTAGCCTCCATATAAGGCCCTCTCTTCGGCATGGAAATAAGGGGCCGATTTTGGCATCCTAGATACCTTGAATTCAAAAATAGATATCAAAACATCTATGCATTTGAAATCAAATCTAGTAAGAGAGATCATTTCCAAAATAGTCTTTTTACTGCATCTTATCAATTTCACGGTTGTTTTGGGTGTAGTGTAGTATTAATAGTAGAATTTGGTGTTCGCGCACCGTGCTGATTTCAGCCTCTTTTTTCTATGCCGAAGAGGCCCTGTAGCGCACACATAGAAACGCAGGCTTCTCCACCAGCTTTTTGCAGCGCACGCCATTTTCGTGCAATAAGGGTAGGTTTTTAGGCGGGAATTCGGTCAGGTACTAATCGTGCCGCACCCCAACATGAATGGTTCCGCACTTTGCTGCACTATCATAGATGAAACGCGTAATCCAATAGTGCGGCGTAGCACGGGTAATTCCCTCATTCTTTGCTCACACACACACATTTCAGTCTGACATACCAAGGTCGTGCTCGTACAATCTACGTCAGGTACATAATTACCTAGGTACGTAGCAAGGGTCTTAATGGTGCTAGGACACGGGACCTATCAAGGGGGTGCGAGATAAGCAGGAACAAGGCTGCGCCTTTCCCATACTTAGCTAATCCTACGCTTTCTCGTTGTTATTTAGGTACTAACCACCGATACAATTCTGCCTTGGTGGGCCTTGAGTACGGTACCGCCGCTGTATGCTTCCCCCTACCGAGCTGATCCTCCTCGCGGTACCATTTTAAGTCTCAGCCGCGGATATAGTTCCTCTATGCTAGGATCTGTATGAATCTCCTCAAAGCCCACTATGCCTTGGATGCCGCTACATGCCTCTCTCCTACTGAGCTGATCCTTCGCGCGTTTTGGCGCCCACTTTGGGTATCAACCGCCGATATAGTTCTGCTATGATAAGATCTGTATGAACTACTCAAAGCCTCTGGGTTATCACTGTTGCGTGGATCTCACAACGGCTAGCAAAGTAACTCGCCGGATATCCTCAATTAATACATTGAGATAAGTCTGCCTTGGTCTTCCGTCTGGGCTCCTTAACAAGGCTTGGTTCTTATCCCTTATCATGGACACTACTTTTTGACCTCGCCTCAAACCTGGAGAAACGTAGATTTGTACTCATAAAACCTCTCTTTTTGAAATATCCCTTCTCTTCCTCCAAGAAGTTCGAGACTTGGAATCTGACAACGGTGGCTTCAATTCGATCTTTCCCTTGACATGAGCATACTTGTTGGCCCAACCCAGAACGGTCAGATTCCATTGGAGAGAGTTCTCATGCTTCAAAACCCAATGACTCTCGTCAGGGAAGTTTAAAAATCGACTCTCGATCCCCCTCAGCTGGCAGACATTGTAGACGGCTAGGCCCTCTGTGATCGGACATCGATAATCGTCATCGCTGTGGATAACAAGCATAGGCGTCGACCAGTTCTGAGTATACTGAGCCGGGTCATGCTTATCCCAATTTTCCTTCTTGTCCCACAGGGTTCCATTCATATCGGCAGTTAGTGTTGCCGTTTCATCAGAGGACAGCATGTTGTACATCGAGAAGATTCCATCGTGTGATACGATAGCCTTGAAGCGTTTGCCTAATGGTTTGCCTGCTATCCAGTTTACCATATATCCACCGTAGGATCCACCGGCTACGATGGCACGATCGATGTCAACGTATGGCATGTGGTTCTCAATATACGAGAAACAATTAACGAGATCGTTGTACGGACGTCCACCCCAATCACCTAATACTGCCTTTGCAAACGCTCCACCAAAGCTAGTTGAGCCGCTTCTATGTATATATTAGCAATCTTATCTCATGGAATGGCGGGGCGTAGTACGGGTTAGGAAGCACAACAACATAACCTTGTCCAGCCCAAATACAAGGATTCCATCGTGTTGACCAAGCATCCCCCCATATATCGTTTGGCCCTCCATGAATCAACAGAGCCAGGGGATATTTCTTCTTTGCATCAAAATCAGAAGGTTTCACGACCCATGCCTGGACATCGTAGTCTCCGTCACCCTTGAAATTGATCTCATCGACCATGGCTCGCTTGAGACCGAGAGTAAGCCCGCTGGACGTCGGACTCCAAGTAAAACTAATGGCATTTGTTGCTGAGTCGAGGATGTATGTTGTCCCATCATCAACGAGACTTGTTTTGGTAAGAAGCAGTTTCGTTTTTTCATTTTTGCGAGAGAGAAGATGGAGGGCGGAAATGCTACCCTCTCCCCAGATCAAGGTTGGTACAACCTTGGACGATGTTGCAGCCACGCTTGACAAATCTACCTTCCAGAGTTTTGCACGTGCTCGCTGACTAGCTTGAATAAAAAGTCCGTCCTTATCTGATGAAAATAGTAAGGAACCAGGTACCAAGTCCCATGGTTTCTTGGAATCGTCATTAGACACCGGGATGATCTCGGTGGTATCTTGAGGGCGGTTTACGGAACTGACTAAAAAAATACGCATATACTCAGAACTCGTCACTGCTGACTTAGTTGCAAGAAATGCTGCAGATTTCCCGTCAGGCGACAGAACAAGACTGGAGATATATTTTTCGTCGCCAATCTTTCCAAACTCGTACACTTCCCCGGATGGAGGAGTGTTGTAGTCTGCAACGGGGACATACCATAACACAGAAGACAACTCGTCAGCAGGGTTGATCACAGGGTCGGGTGACGACAACAAGACTCCGAATGCTGAGATATCGTAGGAAGCTCCGCCCATAGGATTCATAGGTATAACAGGAAACTCTATGCCAGTGCCAGCGAGGGCATTGACAAGCCCCTTCTCAGACAATGCATATTTCACGCTACTACCAATCACAACAGTCCTCGTTAATGTGGTATACCATAATGTATGGGGCTCTTTCTGAAAGTAGGTATCCCAAAATCTGACTAGTGGTGTCCCATATTCTCGAGCTGACGAGAAGGGTTTGGGTGCCTTGTCCGGGTTGAAAATCGTGCCGTCTTCCCCAACTGCTGCTGTGAAAGAAATTGCTATTGATTCATCAGACAATTCTTTCGTCTTGAGGTTTGCGATAGGTGCATCGATGACTCCTATTTGATATGAGCTTTCAAGCGAAGGGTAATTATTAGCATAAACTGGGTCATAAACCGTAGGTTGATAGTTTACTTTTTCTCCGGTCCTCCAGCGGTACCAGCCCACAGCGCCGTCTTGCCCCCATCCACGGATCTGATCCAGAGAAGTTGGTTCCCAACTAGCCATTGAGGGGATAAATTCTTTTCGTCGTCGGAGAAGAGAGTACTCTCTCCAGATTCCAGATTCAAGATCCTGATCTCTCTCGTCTCAGCGTGTGCATCGAGCGAATATGTAGAGACAGTGTAGACAGCAAGTAGGCCATCCGGACTGGGGGCTGGAGGGGAACCGCGCGGCGCAGTAATCAGCAATCTTCGTAGAAGAGCATTAGCTATACTCAAGTGAAGAGAATAAGATGGGGACAGACTCTGGAGTGAAGTTGGTGTTTGTCTTGATTGTCATATTTAGGTGTGTTCTTGTCTTCGGCTGTCAATGGGTAGGTCGGTAGATGTTCACTCTTGATTATAAGCCGAGAGATCTTACTGTGCTGGAGGAATCAGGAAGGTGTTTTAGTATTACCCCACCTTTCTTTCACCGTGGCCCAATCGTCTATGCCGTCATAGGGCAACATAATGCAGCGAGTCAAGGATCGCGCCATGCCTGCGCATACCAGAAAGTAAACAGCCTGAGATCGATTGGTTGTTCTCGCTACATTGCTCTCCCCTAAGGCGGTGTAACTATACTCCGCAAGCTTAGAAATGGCCGTCACCCTAACCGAGGCCTCAGGCTCCAGGGCGCATAGCGTGTATTTTCCATCTTTCACTCACAGAACAGATATCCCGCAGACTTATAACTACGGCACCAACAGCTTCGATTTCTCTTTCGGCGCCGCCACTCCAGAACCTCATTTTCCCATCACACGAAGCTTTATTCCCGGTATCTAGATCTTTTCTCATATAAATATTAATGATTCAAGTCATTTGAGGCACTTGAACCTCAAGCACTTGGCACTTCTATATTCCAGCTCATAAGTGACATTCACAAGAAAAGATTTCTCCTGGGGCTAGTGTTTTCAATGGCCTAAACATCAACTCTCGCACTGATTCATAATATTATGGCTCACATTTTGAACCATCCATGATCTGGCAACTCTGCAGCACTCAGCCGCTCCCTAAGATCATACTTTAAGATCTTCCCAAGAAGGTCAGCAAATATCTCAATCTCATTCTCGTGTATGTCCCGATGAACGTGGTTCTGAGGGCCAAAGTTCGTATACCAAAGTCCACGGACCAGTGCATCTCGAATTGAACGAGGTTCTTGAGTAATTGGATATTCAGGTTGACCCGTAAGACGCTGAGTTTCCTCGCTGAGTGCGATCGTCTTTATAGCTCGACCTTCAAAGTCAGATTTACCTTCGAAAAAGTCCTTGCGGGAGGCCCACGAGGACTACCACGGCTCCGGAAGCTTTCCAAATAGGAGTACCATCGTGAATAGATAACCATCTACACTATCGTCAAACGCATCGAATAATTTCCTGCCTGTTCGAACCCCGAAGAGTGTACACCCGAGTGCCCAGAGATCACTTCCTACTCCAGCGACTTTGTCCAAGACCAGTTCTGGTGAGCAGTGGCTTTGGGGAGTACCGAGGTCTTCCGGTGAGCTCGAGACCTCAAATGATTCGCCAAAATCAATGATCCAACCTTCCTTCGTTATGAATCTCGAGTCAACATTATAATCAATCGGTCTGACGAGATATTTTGGAGCTGTTGGATCGCAAGGAATTTCACCTGTCGGTAATAACCTTCACTTGTCTTGGTTGTCCAAAAGCCTTTAGTACTTGATTTTCTGTGAGTCCATCGAGGCCTGAGATACGTAGCAAAACATTCGATGGAGTGAAGTCTTGCAAAGGGTTAGATATACCTGCTGAGAGGTGTATAAGTGAAAAACGCTAACCTCCATGACAAATTCCGTTGCTGTGAAGGGCGGCCATGCCTTGTACAGCATGGTGAGCAATCTCTCGCAAGTCTCCATCAGGGTTTTCAGATTCTCTCAATACACAAGAGACACGAGGTCCAAGGACAGGATAGGCGAAGCACAGGTGTAATCCGTTCGGGCCATCTATCTGAAATTGATTGAGCGGTAGACAGACATAACCTCCCCCAATTTGCCGATCTAAGCCTATTTCTTTGAGTTTGTTCACACAGAGGAGTTCTCCACAGTCATTGGTTGAGGATTCGGCCATGAGGATCTTGATAGCAACGTACTTCGTGCTGTCAACTTCCATATCCCGACATAGCCAGACATTAGCAAATCCGCCATTTCCGAGCTTGTGGATGACTTTATATCGACCTTCTTTCCCAAGACGGTCATTGAGATGAATCGGATGATGTCCTCCAGGCTCATAGTTGTAGATCTTCTCCAATCCGAAAGGTGATCCTTCAAGCTTAAGCCATTCCCTGCATCCTGTTCCTCGTCTTCTATCGCTGGTCCTGTCGAGCCTGGGGATTCGGATTCCGTCAAATTAGGCGCGGACATCTTAGAAAAAGCAGGGTGCAATGATCATGCCCTTGATGTTCTTGGAGAATTGTACTCTCATGCGGTGTCTCGTAGTCGCGGTGAGGATGGTCGCCCGTATTAGATCTTTTCTAGGCCGAGTCAGCTAGTCTGCTGGGAAACACCCACAGCCCTCAACCGTCACGCAAGAAGACCCAAATTTGCACCTTTTTTGAAAAATCCTTCAAAATTTCTCAAAATCCCAAGAATGACTATATTTATGCCGTAAATCTCAAATATCGACTTATTGTTTTTAATTTTGGATTCTGTGGATGTGTTCTCTGCCAGTCTGTATCCTGGGTAGGATAGAAGGTTGTGAACAAGTATGTATCAAGGCTTGTCAAATCACTAGGAGCACAGTTGTCTTTATCCAGTAAGAATCATCCAGCACCTACCAACCCCCAGAAGATTACCCACTTTCACTTGGGGATTCATGATTCTTTGTCTTCTTTAACGCAGTCTCACTAATGAACCTCAAAAATACTAATAGGTTTCTAGCTCAAAAGCTCTGTAGATCATAACACAACTCGCATCAGATCTCGAGGTGGACGCCGGATCGTCAGGGCAGATGCTCATGTCACCGTCTATATGAGCACATCCCAGCAACAATATGACTATCAAGGTCATCTCTATGTCACCTGCAGCCAAGTAGGTGTTCCTGGGCGCTTGAAAATGCCGAGCGAGCGCAACCTCCCAAGAAATGGGCCTAACCCAGAGCTTTGGGATTCTCAGACGGCGCAACGTGTCGTGTTTCGTTGCAAACTCCGAAGAGCCATAATTATTTAGTTTGGTTGAGTAGTTGAAAGTTAATAGCAAATACGGAAAAGTTTCTTCATAGCTGTTGTAAATCTACAAAGATCACCGTCGATTGAAACGAGATTGAGGCCTTGCTATAAATCGATTCCAGTCAATACATATTTGTTTACCAAACGTCATATCCCGTGTGCTGGTATGTTTCTAGTAGCGCTCATAAAGCTTAAAATCAAATTAATGTGAATAAGTGTATTGTCTGAGTTAAATCTGCTCTGGGGAGCAAGAAGGTGAAGAAACCTCGCAATTGAAGGCAGGGCGCATGCCACACATGTAATAGTTAGCATTCCACAATAACATGTTCGAATACAGAAATGTTAAATCGTTAAAGTTCAGTAAAGTTCGAGGTTAAAGTGACCATAAGTCTCGTACTCTTTAGCAAGAAAAGTCGAGAGTCAGCTCTACTATAAACACCGTGAGGAACAGGAACAGTCTCCTGAGAAAAACTCGGTGAGATTGTAGCCTGGTTATACATGGGGATAAAACGGGTTATACAAGAAGGTGTGCAGGCCAGCTCAAGGGTGCTTACTCTTGTCTTTTGTCGACTGTGACTGTAACTTCTACCGCGGTCTCGATTGCTCCCACTTCGGTGCGTAATAGTCTGTCACTCCATTTTCATCTGAGATGGCTATACCACGTTGAAATCCACTCCTAACATTTCTTGACTTACAGACCGTAACGGAAACAGACTTCTATGCTGCAACATCGACCGTTTCTAGCGCCGAAGTTGTCGCAACCAGCATATCAACAATAACATGTGATAACTTGATCTCGAATCAAAATGGTCATCGTATTCGAAGCCAGGGTGATACGAGTCCCATCCCTTTCCCCAGCGTAATCTGCCATGGCCTTGCCATTCATTATACCATGCAGATAGCATCTCCCAATCAACCGATACAATGGAGACGTGAGAACAAGGCTTGCCTCTCTCATAACGATTCCTGCGCCTCCTGTGGATAGTCTTTAGATGGACCAGTAGAGGGTTTAATTAAGAAAAAGGCAAAAACTTGCTTCCGAGCCGTCAGGGCATGACAATAGCGAGAGTGGTCATCTTTGAAGCTGATAGTCATGAGGTCTGCTCTGAAAGTCGAGGAGATTGTGGAATCGCGAAGCAATCTCCTGGACGGGTGTAGGCGAGAGCTCGTCTCCGCGCGGTTCCATCTTATGGAAGGCCGCCATGAGGATTATCTGCGTTCTGAGAAGAACCTCTTGGCTAGTGCGAGGCAAAGACAGCCCGAAGCATCGTGTGCAACGATGTGGTCCCATCTTTTGGTACACTCTCGGTCTGGGAGACCTCATCTGCACCATGAGTCCACAAGTGTGCGAACATCTTCCGACGTTCCTCTTTTCTAACGATCCAGATCAAGAATCCAGACACAAAATATGTGGACAGTGCCACGAGTACAGTGGTGACGATGAATATTGTCTTTTGACGAGGGTGGTCCAGTTGGAAGAGGTTCAGAGCAAAGAGGCCCTAGAGACAGTAAGCTGGATGATACAGTCAAATTGAAGATGTAGACTTGCAGCTGTGAAGCTCAAGGGGAGATAGACAATCGTCATGACAGTAAATACTAAGATATAGTGGTTAAGTGTTGAACTTCTTGACGCTTCTCGCACTGATGTTGCGTTAAAAAGCTGGATGAATTGTTAGCATGAATCATAGATTCAAGCGTTTAAATGTTTCAACATACCCCATCTTGGAGACTCTTTACCTCTTCTGTCTTCTTCTCTATTCGATTAAGGAGAGGCTTGGCCAGATGTTTTTGGTGGGAGATGACATTGTTCCAGTTTTGTTCTAGTTGTCTAGACACATTCACAGTAGTCGGGCTATTCAATATCCTCTTAGGAACTTGATCAAAAAAAGCACAGGGTTCAGAATCTTATAGTAACACATTGAGGCTTCAGCTACATTCTCAAGGTCGTCCATGCTTCCGTGGATCCACTCGGAAGAAATGCGCAAGAGCTGAAGTGTTGTAAAATAAAGCTCTGATCTTGAGAACAAGTTATTATCGAACATCAATTTTGTCCTCTCTATGGGATTAAGAACATTTGGAAACTAAATTACCATTAGTAAAAGTTTATATGTACTAATCCAGACAGGAATATACCTCAGCGTTCAGAGCTTTGTCAAGAGAATCGAGCGAATCAATCCACTCTTTTGGCCAGAAGGTGGTGAGCAATTGGTAAATTCTAAACTGGAATGCCACGATTCCTGTGCACTCAAGACAAGGTAGAAGATTTGCCTGTGACCACCCTTCTCGAACTTCTTCTAGACTAAACTTATATGCTGAGTCTCCTAGTGTCATGAGCACAAAGGTTGGTAACTTGAAGGCTGCAAGTGCTTTCAGCTTTTGAAGAATCGTAATGTTGTTGTGAATCTCGCCACAAAGGCTTCATGGTTTTGGTAATCAAGCAGATACCCAGGATTCGGGTAGCCGTCTTGGTCGTATGACCATTGTCCATACTTCACTGAAGGAGGGTATTTTTCGTCTAAAACAAATGACCCCACACTCCAATAGGACAACTCCTTGAATGGCAATCTATATGTTTCAGCCTCATTTTCTTTCTTTTCCACTCCTAAACTCTTCGGCCATTCCTCCTTTATCAAGTCGAGTGCTTTCTCCCCATCGGCTACGTTCTGGTGGCCAGATCTTTTCCAAACAAGTGGCCCAAGTACGGAATCGCCATCTCTGACTAGTATGACTGGGCTAATGCCTGGATTATTGTACCCGCGGAAGTCCTCCGAGACATTCTCATCCCTCTTCCTCGTGAACTCTAAGAGAGCCTGGTTACACAATGCCTCAAGGAGGTCCTTTGAAGGAAGCCGATCGCGCCAAAAGTCGAAGACCTTCTCCTCATTATACATGGAGTCCTTTGGTTTCAGAAGGCTGAGGTCGGTTTCTACGTCATCATCTTCTGGTTCTGGAATATCCAAACTTTTCATTGCAGATCGCATGAACTCTCGGGTATCCTTTAGGGTGGCAGCCATGTCGCCCACGGGCACTGTTTCCCCTGTGGACATGAATGTGTCGGCGAGTCCGCATGCGATGGCACACTGGTTTGGGGTAAGTTCGGCGCTGAGCTAGGCCCCGGATCAGTCTTGGCTCCGCTTGCCATTTCCCTAAATCCGTGCCGGGTTCAGAAACTGGCGGTTATTCTATATTCAGTTGCGAGGGTTTGATGATGAGATGTGTTGAGAAAGTCTTGGAGGAGATGAGAACGCCGAAGAATGGAAACGCGATGGGGATTGGAACGACTGAGTGGCAGCTCCGTGCAAAGGCAGCTACGTGGCAGCTTATGGGAAAACTTCTAGAATAACGCGACACCTCCAGCTCTACATGCGGAGTAGACGGAGAGGGATTGAGCCTCACACGCCTGTACCTCTTGTCTTGATCAGAAGTTATTGTCCTTCCCTGTGATAGTTCGAATAATATAACCCCCTGACTGCTGCTAATCATGATCGCTTTTGGAAGAAGTAGAGCAAAAGTATCTTGTGATGACAAATGCATTAGCTGTAAGAGCGGACTTTTTGGATTTGTAAGATCAACTTCCTGATCAAAAGTGACAGGAAATGATATCCTTGGGAGAGGCTCATTGGCGGTCTGCCTAGCGAGCACAAGAACTTGAAGTTTATGCAAAACCATTGATTTATGATTATCTACCTAGCTTCAGTGAGCCAGAAGAGAGTAGAGCATGGCAGAGGCAAGGTATCTCTTGCATGCAAAAACGCATATAGTGTGTATCAATCAAGCAAATCGCCCCCCACCGTATATGCAGCCGCCCATCATCAAGTCATTCCCCACCGACCGCCCTAGTATTCACACCATATGAAGAAATCCGAACCAGCTCTTGGCCGATTAAGCTTTAGCCTTCTTGGATTCTGGTTCACTGCTCGAAGAGGTTCCCACACCCTCCTTTCCTTCTCTGAATTTTCTCCATAAATCATCGACTTCGGTCTCGCTCGCACTGCCAGTACCACGATTCTTCTCGACGATGAGATTCTTGAGCCATTTGTTCTCCGTTTCTAGCATGCCAATTCGCTGCTCCAGACTTTGTACCTTATCGCTCATCTCTTTAGCCGACTTTTCGAGCGCCTGCTCGCGTTGCTTCTTCTTCACACGGAAGCGTGCTGATGCGGCAGTGTTGCGTCGGCGCTTGTCCTCTTCGGCTGCGAGTCGGGAAGCGTCTTCAATGTTGGCAGGAGAGAGAGCGTCGGATTTACGTTTGGAGGATGTAGGTGTGGGTGTGGGTGCTGTCGTGGAACTAGTTGATGATGCGGCGTAGGGAATATTGGTGTTGATTGGAGCCGGAGGCTCGAAGGGAGACGGGTTAAATGTGTTGAAATCCGGGAAGGCGAAGTCACCTGTCATGGTGGATGAATTAGCATGTTGTTTTTTGCTTGATATAGATGGTGAAAAGGACGCTGGAAGCTTGAGAGACAGCAGACGAAGGTGGGGTCGTTTGTGTTGGTCCGGAACAATAACCCAGATATAGAATCTCGAAATGGCGGAGAAGTTGGAGAAGTTGGAGAAGAGGAGAGAGTCGAGGGTACACCACGTGATATGTCGCCATTTAGCTGAATAAAGAGGGAAAATTGCGACACGGCGGAAGATGAGTGAGAGCAACAAGGACGTGCAGGAGATATGCAGGACAACCAGTCGACGAGTCGAACGCTTTGATAGCGATGCGAACGCTGGCTGGTCCAGACAGAATGATTGCCGCGGGGTGGGACCGATTTGGATGCAGCTGAGCTCGACGGCGAACCTTTTGGTGATTGAGACGCATGCCGTCGTGTAACCTTCGAGATAGATGCTGCCCGTAGAGAGGAAAGAGGATCAAGTAGGAACACACCCAACAGCAATGCGTTCATCCAGCAGACTATAAAGGGATTTGATGTAAAAAATGCTTATATGCTCACCTTGCAAAGGCATCTCCATTCCCTTCAAGTCGCCAGTATCTCCTCCAAAGGCACTCGCAGCCCCATCAATCGGCTGCATATCGCTCTCATGGCCCAGATCGAAGTCAAAGAACTGTGTATTTGTAAACATGGCTAGGTCGTCTTCGAGAAAGCCTTCTTGCTGGTTCGAACTCGTCAGGTCTTGGGCCGAGGGAATCGCATTGAGATTCGCGATGTATTCGGACACGTTTGGGCCTCGACGGCCGTGGTACGCCATTCTGATTGAACTCGTTCGACTCTAAAAGCAAGTCGGATGTGTGGATGTTCGTATGCGACGAGAGGGAGGAGATTCGAAGAGCTGGAGGGGTTTTGCAGTGTGACTCTTCGTCTGACTCGCGAGGTGAGTGAGTCCAGAGGATGCTGGATGGCGTTCTGAGTGAACAAAGAGCCGCAAGGACTGGGGTTCTGCGAAATGGGGAAGCAATTCCTTTATCTCTGGTGGTAGAATCTGGGGATGTTAGAGTTTGAATAAAGAAGAAGCAATTCACAGGTCGAGATGGATTGGGTGGTCGGCCCCCCACTATCGAGAGCCGATTTGGTGGGCGGCGTAGCCTATCTGACAAATTTGATCTCGAATCTTTTTCAGTGAGCGACAATGTGACCCCCGCAAAAAGGCGTTTCTACGCGTGAACAGCGCTTCAGGGAAATTCAGAGGAGCAAATCTGGAGTGTTAGATCGACAACTGAATTTCCTTCACCATTGATTCAGGTCCCCCGTGCAAAAGTTCGCAGCGTGAATTATGATTCCTGATTTGCCTCACTGCCATTTTGTCTGCACGCAGAGATTTTCTCTGGATCCATGACGGTAATAACGACATTCTCCTCGGAGCCGGTTACGGCCGCCAGCAGCCTTCAGTGGCACCAGGCCTGTAGTGGCACCGCCAGCAGCCTTCAGTGGCACCAGGCCTGAAGTGGCACCACCATCACGCACAACACCCACTGGAGCCACTCGCCGTTTAGTGATCGTGACACTAATCACCCGGACCCTTCTCCTCTTTTTGCCTAAAAAGCCAATCGTGGGGGACCGCCAGACAGCCAAAGCCGCCGACCGGTATCCAATAGCTGGTTAGCCCCCAAATGTAAATAAAGAAACTTTGCATCGGGATACCGAAACGGGAGATGATGGGAAAAGCCACCTTCAGCCACCGCTGGGCATCTGGGTGGCTCCCCTCGTGACTTGCGGCCGCGGCAATCTCGTGACTCTCTACCTAACCATCGCGTATCGACGCGACAACATCAGTTGCGAGGGCATCATTAATCTCCTCAACCATGCTGCCGATTCTTTGAACCATTGTCCAAGATGGAAAATCTCTCCATCCCGACATCCTCCGCCCTTCCATCTACCCAACTCCTCCCCACGACCCATCCTCTCGTCGCCAAAACTCTCCACCGTCTAACCCGCCCCTCCCTCCTCACTCTCGTGCTCGACTGGCTCCACCCAGGAAACCAGGAAATATGCCCACCTTACCTTCTCTTCCCAGACATAGAAGACGATGATGATCAGGATTCATATCCCCCTGCCTCTTCACTCTCTTCACTGCGAGAAATCTACACCGAGCTGCAGACAAAGAATGGCACGAAACGCGATATTCTGGATCGAGTACTCGAAGGCGATTGGAGGAATGGCATCAGCTTGTATCAACTAGCTATGGCAGACATGCAATACCTCTTTGAGCACCCAAATTCACAGAAATGGAGCGCATTGAAAATAGTACGTTTGGGTGGGGAAGACGACCAAGAGAGGGAAATGGATTCGGTCCCAAGGTTCCATCCTTCAACCTTTTTGCGAAATTTACAGCAGGAAGTACCACCAGATGTCAAGGCGCATTACAATCTCGATCGCCACTCAACCCTTCCTCTGCTAATTCTGAGGATTTTTGTCCTCGAAAGTCCATACAACACCTTACTTGCCTTTTCCAAAAAGCAAAAAGATTCGAGCAAAACTTTCTACATTGCTTTTCCGGATTTCTCGCCATACGTCTACGTGTCCCTCTCAACTATGACGGGCTCAGCACCAGGCGACAGTAAGAGTCTAAGGAAATTAATATTAGATGGCATACCAAAGGCGTTTAGCAAACCTCGGGAGAGGTACCGATTGCAGAGCACAAACCTAGCGGCGAGAAACTTGGAGGCTTTGGTGGAGAAGAGAGGAGGTGGGAAGACAAACGCGGCAGGTGGCGGGTGGGGAATCTACGGCTCCGAGAAGTACAGAGAGAAGGACAATCCATTGAATACCAACTTACCTACACCACTGGCAGAAGATGAGGAAGAAGATGAACTCGCTGCTGAGGCTTTGCATGCCGCTAAAAGGAAAAAAAGTGGGATGAAGCGAAAACGGGAAGATGATGCTGGCGTGATAAAACGACGAAAATTGGTTGCCAAGGCAAGATTTGGAAGTAGTGCACACCCGAATGATAGGAAAGGGATTGATCGGCTGGATGTACGAATTGAGGATCCTTTTCCATCAACATCATCGTTTGAACCAGACGAGATCTCCACTCCGGATCCGAAAGAGAAGAAAAAGAAAGGAAGAAGAAGTGATATCAATATACAACTTGATAGAAGCTCTGACGAAAATGAGATTGAAGAAGAATGGAGACCGGACATCAGGTTGACTTTTAACGGAAGTCATATCTTTGCTGGAGTAAGAGCACTTGTTGAAGCAGGCATCGTGGATGGAAGGAATATGCCGGGATGGATGACCGGAGAAGAGGGAGTGAGTGTTGGTGTTGTTAGAGATGGGAGGATTAAGGGGTTCAAGGGAAGTAGAGTGTAAATATACCGAGCTTTAATGTCTGCATTTCGGAATTGGGGGCTGCATAGGCTGGCGTTTTGGTGGAATAGGAGATGTTGTATCATGAGATGACAGAAATGACCTCAGGCGTAGGAAGATATCTCTTCAAGCAGAATAAATCAATGGTTATCAAAGACCTTTTACAGCCATCTCTAGCATTAATCCCTGTAATCCTAGCCTTGCGCCTTGCGATCCTTTCAGCCTTATCTAAATTTCAACCTCACCGTGTGAGTCAATCTCAACTTCCCACAATCGAATCCTTCTTGATGACTCGACATCTAAATCCCTTTAAGTTTGGCCAAACTCCGTCTCTGCTGCAAAAGCTCTTATATTGTCCCCCACAATTACGCATCCACACCTTTGCTGCAATGGCTTCCCCTACGATTGCTGTCCCAGCAGTTTCAAATCATACAGATCCAATTGAGAAGAAGTACAAGCCGAGATATGTGGATGTGCGCCTCTATCCTCTCCTGACCTCCGCCTTTCCGTCCGGATGTCGTGAAACTAAAGCTAACCCGGCCGTAAGTAGATAGGCATCAACCTTACCGACCCCGTCTACACCGGACACTACCACGGACCACAACGACATCCCTCCGATCTCCCTGCCGTTGTACAGCGAGCCGTGGATGTCGGCTGCACAAAACTAATCGTCACTGGGAGCGACCTGAAAGAGAGTCGGAAAGCCGTCGCGCTCGCGCAGCAGTACCCGGGCATCTGCTACGCAACCATCGGCGTCCATCCGTGTTCCTGTCTCCAGTTCACGAAGGGCGGTGCGCAATCCGGGGATATCTTCCTCGCACAATTAAAGGCCTTGGCGATCAGTGCGAAAGCGAGTGGTCATGCGGTGGCATTTGGGGAGATAGGACTTGATTATGACAGGTTGGGGCTTTGTCCGAAAGATATTCAGCTGGAATATTTCGAGAAGCAGCTTCAAATCGCTGTGGAGCTAGATCTCCCGCTATTCCTGCACAGTAGAGCTGCTCATGATGATTTCTTGAGGATATTGGATAAATATGCAGACGAGCTGCAGAGGAAAGGCGTTGTGCATTCGTTTACGGGGTCGAAAGAGGAGATGCTGGAATTGGTGGATAAAGGATGGGATATAGGGATCAATGGCTGTAGTCTCAAGACGGCGGAAAACTGTGAAGTCGCTAAGCTTGTTCCGCTGGAAAGGCTACAGCTTGAGACTGATGGTCCCTGGTGTGAAATCAGGACCACACATGCTAGTACTGAAGTGTTGAAGAAGCTGGTAAAAGAGGGAAAGGTAAAGGAAGAAGAGCTGGATGGTGATGGGAGTCAGAAATGGAAGTGGCTGAAGAAGGAGAGATGGGCCGAGGGCGGTCTGGTCAAGGGGAGGAACGAGAGTTGTACGATTACCAAGGTGGCTTGGGCTGTGGCCGGTATTAAAGGTTTGGAGATTGAAGAGGTCTCAGAAAGAGCTTGGGAGAATTCCGCGAGAATGTTTCGCCTTGGGGAGAGTGGCGAGATCGAAGGGAAGGAGACTTGAGGGCATAGAGCATAGAATAGATGACTAGTGTAGATCTAGAAATTATTATACTTTTGTACTGCGATATACTCTTCATGGTCTTTCAAGATTGTTTCTTCAGCCACTTAAAATGGACTCCATTGACTTTGAACTTACAGGTTTTCGACACAATTTTCATATATTCTTTTGTTAGACCATTTCTTTCTCAGAATATGTCTCAAACCACTTACAAGTTTCCGTGTTTCTAAGTCGATCTTCACCATGGCAATATCAAATTGATTCACATTTGCCAAACATAGAGCAAGCGTTCCATATGATTAAACATTAAGCTACATAAGAAGATGAATCTAAAGATAATATACAACCTAATACAGACAAATGAGCACCTACTACTAAACACTGCACTTAAAGCCTAACGACAATCCGTTCGACTATCCACAACCATCGTACGATGTAATCATTTACATAGACCGTAGCCATCTCCGCAATGTCGTCTTCAAGTCCTCCTGGAATCTCATGGTAGCTTTCAACTCGAACAACTGAGCAAAATTATGCGGTACGCCATCATAGATTTCAAGATCAACCGGCACACCGGACTTTTTGAGCTTGCTTGCATACGCGATACCTTCATCTCTTAGCGCATCCTGACCCGCCACGAAGACTACGTGAGGCGGGAGACTGCCACAGTTACCAAGCAGCGGGGAGGCTTTGGGATCGGATCCAGACGACATGGTCGGATGGATCAGATTCCAGACCCATACCATCGCACCGGAGCTGTACGTATCCACACACTGATCGTAAGAGCTGATACGGCCCTTGACTCTGTATTCGGCCGGAAAGTGACGATAATCGCATACGACGGGCACATTGAGTATGACGCCTGCGATAGCAACCCCATCGTCCCGACACATCTGGGACAGCACCGCACTGATCCCAGCGCCGGAAGAAGAACCCGCCAACACCAGCCTGCGCAGGTCCAACGTGACCGCGAGACCAGAAAAATGGGATTTCCCTCCCGACAAGAGGTTGCTCAGCACGTCCCAGGAATCGTTGATCCACGTAGGGTATGGGTGCTCCGGCGCCATGCGGTACTCGACGCTGATCACGGCGAAGTTGAAACTCTCGTAGATGGGCCACAGCAGCCATGCCTCCTCCGAGAGGTGACTCCCCTGCACCCACCCGCCTCCATGCGTGACGAAGAGCACCGGGAGAGCGGAGCCCCGTTTCGCTCCCAGACGAGTGGCGTTCGGATGCGAAATTTTGACGCTGATCTTGGACCCGTCGCGGACTTTGAAGGCCATCAAGTGGGATTCGTAGCCCACGGAGTCCAGAGGATGGGAAGCTGCCCATTCGACGTCTTCCTCAGTTTGGCCGGCACGAGCCTCCACTGGATTTACGTCTAAGGGCGTGATGGGTTCTGAGGATGGTGGGTTGGGCTTGGTCACGTAGGGATACTCGTTTTTCGATGCGAAGGCTTCCCAGTCTGGGTCGATGGTAAAGTGATCTGATCTAGACATGGCGGCTTGTGTGTCGGAGAAATGAGGGTTTTATTGACTATCATTGAATGTTGGCAGCAGGAGAAAATAGGTAGCTAGTGCCAGAACACTTACCAAAGAACTTACGATGCGAACAATTTATGATGGGTGATATCTGCAATCATGCTAGGGATGATTGCTAAGATTTGAGGAGACTTCATCTATGGGGATGCAACGTAATATATTTCAAACGGTTTGAGATATCTAACCAGCCCGCCATTTTGGTAGCAGTTACCAGATCTCGATACAGAGATTCGCTTATTCGGCTTCTCAGTTTCCGATACAAACACCACGCCGTCGACTCCTCGCAAGGGCCCAGATGTCCTCAAGAAAGCCTACAACTACAGCTGAGCATGTACCTAGGTTACAACACCTACTTGACTTGTTTACTCAAGCCCTGGGTGGTCTAGGAAATCCTCCCATCAAGAGCTGATTGCAAGTTGTTTGGAAAACTACTCATCTCGTTGCCTTGGATGGAGAAGTTTGCAGACTTTAGGGGTGTGTTGGAGTTGCATGGGTTGTTGAAGGCAATTGAGAAGGCCAACTGAGGTGGATGAATAAATTCATTTTACAGCGAGATGACCACCAGACAATCAGAAGATAGTTCTAGCCAAAACTCGATTCAAATGATAAGCTGAATCTCTTGAAGAACGAAATCCCCACTCTGAGTCCTTTCACAGCAACCGTACCCATCCTACCACGCTCGATTACCTGCGCAGCCTATATGGGAAAGAAGGCGACATTATGAGTCTCATCGGCGATATAGTTATCCACGGGCTCACAGTTGACACGGTGTAGAGAAAAGTTGATCAGGTGTAGAGCCTAAGGCGGAACTACCTTATTTGTAGAAGCGTAGAAATTTATAGCTACACCGCGTTAGCTTAAGGAGATGTCTTGAAATATTTGAGACACAGGCGCGATGACAACAATGTAATTGGACAAGATGCGCCATTTTGCATAGTTTCCCGCAGCGGCTTAACAGAAATTCATCCCGGGTATCTACGAGATTTGCTTTTAGAACTACTTTGCGTTGCTCATTCGGATTGGTGCAACAGCCAAACTCTAACGCTGACAAGGTCAAGATGCATAAAAGGCCTCAGATCTTATCGAACGAGGCATGCAGAATATTGAAAATGAGGATGTGATCGCAAAAGTTCTCGGAAAGAGCCCCGGACCGTACGAGGCGTGATTAGGGCGTGCTTGGGGCGCATTTGATATGACGACTCCCTACATTTACGCCAGATCGACAATACTTGCATATGCAGTGTCAGCAACTGCACAAAGTCTCAACTATGTCTTGAAATGAAAACATTGACAGGCGCCATCACTGAAATAACTTATGTCGAGAAGAGTGAACGATCCCAGATCTATAGAAAAAGCAAAGCTTAACCACATATTTTCGGACTAGAGTTATATATGAAAATACAGCGCGCAAAGTTCTTCTGCTGTGGCGTTGTTCACTTATGCTTCGTAAGGAAAGGGTCCGCGAGACGACGACAAAGTATGCTAAATTCGGCGACATCGCCCCGAATCTTGCATTTAACTTTGTTTTGGTCTGCGCATGAACCATCCACGCAAGGGACATCTAAGATCCTGCCGCAATTTGATAAACTCTTCGGATGGGTTCTCAGCCGTGGGGTCCAGATAGAAATCTCCTTCTACATTGAAGCCGTATTCTTTATACAACTCACGCCCATCATCAGTTGCTTCTACAAATGATACCAAGCCCAGTTCATCGGCTTTCTTGGTTCCCCACTCCATCAACAGACGGCCGGCGCCACGGCGTCGTTGCTTGGAGTGTACAAAGCAAAGATTAAGCACTATTCATACACAAAATTAGCTTCGACCTGGTGATTAAAGATCTCATTAGGATATCTCACGGAGATGTGGCTCGCCCATCTTCTGAGGACGGGCGCTCATAAATTGATGTAGAAGCTGGCCCGCCACTCCCTTGAAGGTACCTGTCAGGATAAAAAATTAGTTATAAGCGCTGCGACAGGTGAGAAATCTCTCCGCGCACCTTCGGGTATCCAGTACGGCTCAAGCAGCGGCGTGTCCTTAGCATAAGGATTTTCTTCATAGATATTCCATTGCGCTGCAGCAATTACCTCTCCGGTCTCTTCGTCTTTCACATAGATCCAGTTGCTGCTAGGGTCGTCTTTATGCCAGGAGAATTGACGAATGCAAAGTTCCTCTTCTGACGAACCTTTAAATACCTCCCAGAACCCCTTGAAAGGGTCGCTAAAAGCTTCACATTCGACTGCACAGATGGGGCCAAACTCCGCGCTTGTCGAGAGTTTATAAAGTTTGAGAGCCATGCTGGAGAAAGGAGTGGAATTCGAAATTCCTAACTGTGAATATACTGTAAGACCGCGGCGAAACGGACATCTGAGGTTTCCATCGCTGCTGATGCTTAGGATGGAGATTAACCCACAGCTTAGAAATAGAATAGTGCGTTCTGACTCAGCTTCAATACTAGACATTGGATCAAACTCCGATCTTATCATTGGCTCAAAACCCGATCTTATCATATTCCCAATCATGACTTAATGCGATTCTACAGTGATTCTTAACACTAATGCACAGTAATGTACACCAGTACTGTGACCTCATTCGTCATTTGATCGGCAATTGCAGGCTCCCGCTGCCGCTCACTATAAGGCTCGGTACTGCAGCAACTAGGTGCTGTTATGGTATTTGATTCTCCGACCATGCATACCGATGCACCGATAATTTCCCGATCTAGTTAAGGAAACCCAATTTTGATACCTGACTAAACACTAGAAATGCAACATGTAGAGAATAGAATACCACGGTAGATAAACACAGAATAGCACAAAAGCAATGCGACGGTAGTAAATTTGAGAGTGGTTATATACAAGTCGCAGCAAGCTCGTCATTTATTTCCTTGAAGTGTTCTACTCACTTACAATATCGCTATTTTTTTTTACGCGTGTTCTATAGGCGCTCAAACCATCTGCTCCAGCCATGGGTAAATCCAACAAGATCGATACCATCGACACTGAGGTGCCCTCTACGAAAATCAACGATGACTTGTCATCGTCTGAAACTGGCACCTTCGTTATCCAGTCAATTGCGAAGCGTGACGACGCAACTCTTAAGCGTATTGGAAAGAAACCTGTGCTGAAGGTATGATTTCCCACTCACATTCGCCATTTTTCGGACAGTGTATCTAACTACAATCCACGCTTAGCGGAAATTTGGCTTTTGGTCAATGCTGGGGTTGAGTTGTACTGTTTTGATTACTTGGGAGGGAGAACTGATGTACCTCTTCAAAGCTTTTGACTTCAATAGACTGTTAACTGACGAAACCCAGGGCATTTTCCACAGTCTTCACAAATGGCGGGTCCGCAGGCTCCGTGTATGCTTTTCTGATTACTTGGATTGGCACACTCTGTGTGTTTGCGACAATGGGGGAGCTGGCTTCTATGTATGTGTGCTAATATGTTTGGGAAGCGGCTTGCTGAAAGTTCTGCAGGGCACCTACTTCAGGAGGTCAGTATCACTGGGTATCAATGCTTGCGCCGGCAAGATCTCGGAACTTTCTGAGTTATATTACCGGTTAGAATTCTCCGCAGCTTTTACATTCGGCATTGATCAAAAGTTTTTAGGTTGGTTGACTGTTATCGGATGGCAATCTGGTGTAGCAGGAGTCGGGTATCTCTCTGGAACACTGATTCAGGGCATTATCGCACTGAACGACTCAAATTATATGCCCAAGCGATGGCAAGGCACGCTACTATTTTGGGCGACTATCGCTTTTGCTCTTCTCATCAACACGGCGATTAGCGGCCTCCTTCCTAGAGTTGAAGGTCTTGTCCTTATTTTACACGTCGTTGGATTCTTTGCTATCCTTATCCCTTTGGTTGTGACCGGCCCTCACGGGAGCGCTTCGAACGTTTTCACCGTATTCCAGAATGGCGGTGGATGGCAAACCCAGGGATTGTCGTTCATGATTGGAATTACTGGGTCTGTTTGGAACTTCCTTGGTTTGTCTCTCCAAAGCATTTGTGATGATCAACAGAATACTAATGCTCCCGAAAGGCGCTGACAGTGCTGTTCACGTGAGTTCTTATCCAAGCTCATCATTTCCATATACTAACATGATTCAGATGTCAGAAGAAATTCGCAACGCTGCCATCGTTGTTCCACGCGCAATGGTCATTAGTATTATGTTGAACGGGGTTCTAGGAATCGCTATGCTACTTGCGGTCCTATTTTGCCTCGGTGATGTAGAAGCCGTCTTTTCCACTTCAAGTGGATTTCCATTCATGGCAATATTTCAGCAAGCTGTGGGGGCGAATCAAGGAGCTAACGCCATGATTGCGATTGTGATTGTACTTGCAATCTCGGCAACTATATCTATCACCGCCTCAGCTTCTCGCGTGACTTGGTCTTTCGCTCGTGATCGAGGTTTACCTGGCTGGAAATATCTGAGCAAAGTAGGTTTAATCTTCCGACTTTGTGTTGAAGTGTGACTCATCTTAAAATCTTAGGTTGATTCTAGGACCTCAATTCCAGTCATTGCGGTCGGCCTTACGTCTACAATTTCGTGTCTACTCGCTCTTGTCAATATAGGCTCGACCACTGCTTTTGGCGATCTCATCTCACTTACTATCAATGGCCTTTATACATCCTATTTTATCGGCAACGGTCTTCTCCTCTGGCGTCGCCTCACCAAGAAGATCAAGATTGGTGACAACTCAGATACTGGCCTCCGCAACGTCAACATTGATCACCTAGTGTGGGGGCCGATGCGCATTCCAGAGCCTATCGGGACAATTGTGAACCTCATTGGCTGTATGTTCATGATTGTGGTCTTGTTCTTTAGCTTCTGGCCAACTGCCATAAACCCCACACCTCAAACTATGAACTACAGCAGCCTGATGGTAGGAACCACAATAATTTTCTCAACGGTGTACTACTTGGTATGGGCTAAAAAGGTGTATTCTGGTCCCGTGATTGAGATATCATAGAGACTTCAGAAGAATTTGTATTTGGAACTCTACAGTGGTATAAATTTCAATGAAGTGGGAGTGTCCATTTTCCCTCCTAAACACCATCCTTCACTCACGACTTTAAAAAATTGCAGTGGTACCAAAAACCCTTCGTTTATTCCTCGGCAAACATCTGGCACCTAGATAAGACTGCCGTCTTAGTTTATTATCTATTTTAGTCTCGATCTGAAATGTGAGCGATCGATTATGAGTAACCTCATAGAACTTTGTCAAAAGGATAAGAAAGAAAGCTCTCAACTCCAAATCTTGTTCTCGTCTATGATACTCCAAGTCAGCCTTATGAGAGTAAGGAAGATATGGTGCAGCCACCGTAAGTCATGATTATTAGGCGACAGGCGTGACCGAGACATAAAATTTGTTTTTAGCTGTCCACCAAAGAGAAGAGAAGCACTATGTTCCTAGAATATCGGGGTACGATTAAAATGGCAACAAACTAGCATAACTTATGCGTACACAAATAACTTGTCGCAATTTTCGCAATTTTCGCATCACAGCTAAGTTTATTCAGAGCTCGGGACTTAATCTTCACGCACACAGAGTATATTTAAGCTTCTAATCTAAACATCTTTTCTATTGTTAATATAGTACTTTTATAATAAAAGTATAAATAAAACTTAGTTATTTAAGTTTCTTATCATAACTAACTTAATATTTTTTTCAAAAAGCTACTCGTGCTGTATTATACTCTAAGTATACTTTAAAATACACTAGAAAGTACTTGAGAGAGGAAAAAGTTGCGATTACATAATTAGCTAGCGGAAGGATGTTCTTCCGAAGTTACATTACTTTTAGTTTAGTTCGCGCACTTGTGCATAAATGTATGCAAGTTTGTTGCCGAATATCGCCTTTGGAAGCATTCCCAAATGAATCTCACACCGCTGTTCAGATATGACTCACGAGGTAGCCTCACCATCAGCTGGAGATGTTTTGGTGTGACTAATTTCATTTTCAGTGGACGCCATTTCGTTACTGAGCCACGATTCCCGAGCGGCTGAATTACACTACGCCTAACTTCTGTGGCTCATGCAATATCTGAGGTCAGTCACCTTATAAACACCGAACTATAACAACTCTCCTTTCCTTTCCGCTAGCTCTATACAACAACTCGAGAGTCTTAACTTCATAGTCCTTTTATCGATAAATGTAATGATTTTACACTAAGGCTCCTTCCAGGATTCCTAGTCTACACTCCTTCACGCAGCCTCATCTTCCGAGACATTCTACCTCGCCTTATGATAACCCATAAAGTAGAATAATAATTTATCGAAGTATCATACACATTATTGTCTTTGAAATACGGGAAATGGCATTCGTTTTAGCAACGCCAGTTTCTGATTGGAGTGCTGCATGTGCTACAAATATCCTCAATGCCAACAATTCAACAGGATTCGTTGGTCAATATGGAAACCCTATGACAACTTTCAACAACTACACTTGGGGTGTTGACAAGAACACTTGTTACTCATACTGCGGGAAAGATAAGATCTACGAGGTAAGGTATCCCTCATATAACCCTTGACTAACATACCTGTACCGCTTTGAAGGCACTTAATTGCAGATTATTGAAAAACTCGTACAAGAAAACATCTGACCCTTCATTCACTAGGTTTTTAACTTCAATGTATTTGCCGGCGCGTTCGCCAGTTGGCTTCTCCCGTGGCTAACCCTGACGGCACAACTGCCCCTCGAAGCCAAGGGTTCTGCAGGGACGATTATGAGCCTCCTTATTGCTGTCGGAAGTCCAGCCTCGATTACATATTCATTGACAATTACGATTCTCAATCGAATTTGGGTTCGTCGAATATTCAAAACACTCAATGATAAACTGAAAGATGTCCCGGAAGCACTTCGTTACAAGCTTGGTGAACGGTTACGAGCTGCACGCTATCTTATCCAAGAGTCTCAGCAGGCACCAATGAGAGCCTCCCAGGTAGATGGATGGCTCAGAAGTCTCATTACCCTAGATGAGAACGACCCGTGGTGGAAGAGAGTGGAGAAGGATCTGAAAAATACTCGACGCGGCTTTACACCCTCCCTATTTGCGCAAATCGTCATGGCTTTCTTAGCCTATACCTTGACAATCGCGATTTCCTTAAATTCATCTCCGTTAGGCAATTCCGAAGGAGGCGCTGTGCTCTTGACAGCTGGTGGTGGTATCTGGATCTGGATGATTCCTGTCATCTTGGGCTGGATTATGTGTGGAACGCAAGCCCGCGCTGACTCCATCACAAATTCTCTGAACGACAACAACCACCACGTGTTCCGTATTGATAATGAAGAGGGCATTCAAACGAGTGATATTCAGTATGGTATACGTTCTCGTTCTGGCCTTATACCTCAGCCACGGCCATTGAGATTCGCGCATATAATAAGATCCATCCCTATGCCTCCAGCACACGCTACGAACAGATCTAGTGGTGGAGATGAAGAGACAAGTGACAGGAGAGTGTCTGAAAGCTATGAAATTAGAGGAGTTAACGAACCCGACAGGTTCGGGGTAGCTGCCGGTGGCTCCACTAATGAGAAGAAGTATTCTAGTGATGCTACCCTACTTGAGATGATAGCACCTGGCTCGGAAAGAGGACCGATTGAAGAAGTCTCTTTTGACTCCGAAAACTTGAACATTCCATCTTGGCTTGGGTTTAGTCTCGAGGGTGACGAGAGTCTTGAAGGCCCGATTTTCAACTATGCTAGATTATTTACTTTTCGCGAATTTTCTGCTACTATTACGAATGCTTTCCATGAAATGTTGCAGAGATTGAAAAGGGACAACCCAGAGAATCGGAATATCGTTGGAATGGCTGGGTCTTGTCAACTTGATAAAGTTCCTCTTCAGGCTTTTACTCCATGGCGACAGATGGACCCCAAGGTCTGGCACCACATTTTGATTGCTGTAGGTGCAGCAATTTTCGTGCAGTGGGGCACGGTAATTCACCCCCCCAAAAACTCTTAAACCAAGCTAATAGTTTTCAGACTGGCCCAGCAATAATGATCGCGTATCTTACACCCACCGTTGGTTTGGGTTGCCGATCTGGAGGCTATCTCATCTACGGAGTCTTGGCTACCTCTTCATGGTTTTTGAACGTTTGCTCATTCTTGCTATCTCATGCGGTCTGCCTACGCTATCAAGACGTCTACATGGGTCGACGTAGATTCGTCTCTAAGAGAGAAAACAGAGACCTCGAAAGTGCCAGCGAATCCAGCAGGATGTTGCCGCAGCACGAATCTGACCAGGAACCTGCCCTAGTTAACCTCTCAACACACCGAAGAACACGATTTCATTCATTTCTAGCGTTTCTAACTGTCTCGACACGTATTGCCAGCAAACTGATTGCGATTGCGAATGCGTGTTGGATCGTCACTTCTGCTATCTTGGAGTATACTGGGGCTTACTCGAATTGTTGGTGTGCAACAAATGCCTATGTCTTAGGTCCTCGTGCCTGGGCCGTTCTTTTCGCAACCCCTCAATCATTCCAGACGGTAGCAAGAAATTATTGGGTTGGCGGTGTGATATTTTCGTTTGGAGTGTGTATTGTCACCTACGTCGGGCTTTTTCTTGGTTGTAAAAGAAGTGACCTTGACGAAAACAATGAATAAGCTAGTCAAGCAGCCGAAGTGCTAGTTGAAGAGTTGAAGGAACTAAATATGCCCGGAGTTTATGATCCCATCTCTGGACTTCATAATCTACAGAAATGGTAATAAGCATTCTTGAGAACAGGAGCAAACACTGCCGGTACAAGCGATTGAATATGTATGTTGGTACAATCACGTGCCAACACGTAAAACCTAATTAGTCAGGCAGCCAGAACCCCATAAGGGTTCTCCAGCTACCTCCATCTTTCTTCCGAATACATGCCAACTTAACCCAACGATACAGACCCCTCCACACGTGAGGAGCCTAGTATCCAGGGTAAACCGGCCAAAACCATAATCTACGAATAACTAGTTATCTTGTGAACCGACAATGTATGTAGCAATCCAATATTGCTTTGAGATTGAAGATCTCACTTCAAAGTTCATTTTGGTTTCAAGAGGACTATAAGAACTGAGAATAAGGATTGATCCCAAATTCCCACGAATCCTTCTAAAGACTTCCAGGCCCAGTCTGCTAAGATTGACTTGGAGAACACGAACGAAGATGAGAAAGGAAAAGGGGCAAATAATATATGATGAAAGTAAAGACCATGTATTCTCTCACGAGGACGAACTACCAAAGGTGATATGGGAAGAGTATGAAGAATATTCCTGATACCTGCGATCACACTAGGACGGATGCTAATATAACATAAAATAATTCAGGAGCTTCAATTTCCGCAATGCAGCTAACGCTCATCTCACCCAACATGAAATCAAAGAGAATATTCCAGAGTGTCTTGATTGACTTTTAGATAATGAGCACCTCCACAACTTCCCGAGTACGAAAGATGGTATCTGTGGCCTTTGTTCCATCATTAATGCCTGTAAAAATATCATTGCCTGATGAATAGTCAAAAATAGTTGCAACACCAACCCTTTTACAAACGAGAGGATCACGGCATAGAATCTCAAGAATCAAACCTGATGGCCGACGGCTTGAATCGATGTGAAAATAGGAGAGTGGACGTGAGAGCTGAGAGAGATCTTCACTCTCCAAATCCAGCCTCCCTTCAGCGAATTTGAAAGTCGTTTGCTGTTTCTCCTTCGGATGATGTTGATCAATATTCAGAGACTCGATGCGGTTTTCAAGCTTTCCAAGATCTGCAGAAAAGTACAGATCATGAGGATAGCTTCCCCTTGTGCCAAAAATCCAGCGTTGGTCGTGATCGCACTCCTCCACGAATGAGATGTCCGCTGTCCATCCTGTTGCTTTCAAGTAGAACGGAGCTGGATAAGAACTAAGCTCTCCTTCGATGAGACCAACGACAGTGAAAGGGATATCAGGGAGCACTGAATGTCCTGGTTGAAGCCTCACATGGTCTTCATTCCAACCAACCTTAGCATCTAGCGAGGCCCAAGACCAGCTTGGTGCACGATATTTATCGGGAAGTTTGACTCGTGGACCGTCTCGTACTGACCAAAGGAGATCACGTTTCAACTTGTCCGTCCACATGCCAGCGAACGTGATATACGTATCCTTGAGAACGGATTCCATTTCTGCTGCTATACTTTGAATCGCAGGAAGCTTATCAAATTCTTTTGTGAGTTCTCGCTGCATATACTGAGAGACTGATAAAGACCAACGTTTGTACAACTTTTGGCGGTTTGCCTCATCGGAATCTGATGAGGTTCTGAGGGATTCCATCCAATCCTCATTTCTTGGCCATAGTTGATAGGATCGGAGATCACTGTAAGGCTCACCTTCTTCCGATCGACGGCAAGTTCGGCACTCAAAGTACATCTTCTTTTGGCAGAAGTGGAGAATGCGTGTCGAGAGACTACGTTCTTGCATTGTCCATCCACGCTGATTCCATGCAGAACTTTCAACATCGCCAGACCAGTCCCCAGACTCTACGTCGTCGTTGGGACAAATAACAAAGAACTCATCCTCTTCCTCTGCATCATCAAGATGATAGCTGATCTTATTTGCAGGAATCGTGGACAGATCGCGGGCGAGAAACCCATCATGAGATGATGTCGCTGCTGTAGCGGTGATTGTGACTTCAGCTTTACTGTAGACCATGTGCATTGTCACTGCCTCACGTTGCCAATCGGCGGAATTATCTTGAATTATGCATAGCGAGTCGATCCAGATATATCGTAGACCAAGCTGTCGAGTAGTTCTTATAGCATCAGCAAAATTCCTGGGTAGTAGAAATATGTCGATGCCAGATAGCATTGAGTTGTAATTTGAGTTAACCGTTCTGAGTGGAGGCTTTGTATTGACATCCCCCCACATATGACTCAAAGCCGCGTAGGATTCCCGAATATTCTTCCCTTGAGTCTCAATCAGGCGGATGAATTCTGGTTCATCTGAGGAATCAACATCGAGAAGACGGCTTGGGACCCAGAATGAGTCATCTCGTCGACATTTGGGGTGATGAAACTTGCACTCATTTACCCACTTTGAAATGAGATTGATGTTCTCAACTGACAATGTGGCACTGCTGGGAAGTTTTCGAACGAACTTCCTGGTATTGGTATTCAGATCCCTTGAATCAAAAACCCGGAAACCTAAAGTCTGCCCGATCTCACCATATGGGCGCGTTCCATTTGCACCTAAAAAGGGGGAAGCGGGTCCAATGTCGAGACCGAGACTGACAACAGTTTCAGTGGAGTCGACTTCATTTCTAGCCACTGTAAACTGAACTCTGGAGATCTTGACTTTGCCATCCCAAGGCGCAGAGAGTAGCTCGTCCCAAAAGCCATCCTGTTCTCGGATAGGGCCCTCGCCCCATTCTTCCATTGGCCTCACCGCCCAACCCTTACGGATAGCCTTGCGCAGAAACTTGCATAGACTGCATCCTGCTTTTAGGATAGGGAAATCAGGATATCTATCAATAAGAGTGTAATTAGTCTTAATTTGTGCCTTTTGAATTTTCTGTCTGTCTGGCACAATCAAGGCGCAAGATGCACATGGGTTTTTAGGCGACGCAACTCCAACATTGCCCAAGTTGAGTGGGGGAGGAATAGGTTTGATCAAAGCGAGATGAGTTTGTGAAAGCATGGAATCCATGCTGAAAGACGGATACTATAATTCTGTGCTTTATGTCTGAGGCTTCGAGGTCTTAGTGCAGCTTTCAAGATGTTGCTGCACGGAAGTAATCCTGTACTACTCGGCAACCAATAAGCAGCGACTTTCTTTTCTAGGAACAATCACGGTTTTCCGGCTAAATGCGTCGCATAAATTTGGGCAATTCTTAGATACCGGTTTGTCTTTAAGAAACTAAATTTTTGCACAATAAGAATACCGTGTCAGAAGACAGCCAGTCATCTCAAGACCGTTTTATCGCTTCATATATTCTAGCTTGTTGACTGCATTTCATGACACCGGCACAGAAATGTTGTCATCATTCATTAATGTTTGCTTATGACCAATGGTGAGGTTTCTAGGGCTACTTATATTATCCAATGACCAGCTTGACCGGATCAGCCGGTCCACTTTGACTCGTGAGCGTCGGAGCCTCATGTCCAACATAACTGCAGTCGTTTTACACGTCGCATTCCTTCCATCTAAGGCAAAGGAGGGAGTCCTCCCAATAGGCCCCAAATTCTCAAGCCTATCCAGCTGATCATTTATCACCTCACAGTGAAAGAATAAGACCCTCATCAATTGTGAATTTCATGCCAGGCAAGATGTAGACCACATCGATCTTTCCTGGCTCTTCTTTCGAGCGAACAGATCCACCTTCCACAAGGCCCAACTTCTGAGCGACCCTGCGACTCTCTTGGTTCGTCGACCCCGGCCAAGCCATAATCTCCTGCAGCCCAAAGTCTTCCCGAAGGTAGCGGAGGAATTCCGTCGCGCCCTCGGTTGCATACCCGTGATTCATATACTGTTCTAAAATACACCATCCAATGTCCGGCGGTACTGAGTCACTCCTTTGTGCAAGTGAGAGTCCGCCAATCATAGGGCCGTCTTCGGAGCTGGTTCGGAGGATGTAAATGAAATCAAGATCAGACACCATTCCTTGGCAATAGGTGCCGGTAAGCCGCGTTCCTACGTTGAGATCATCAAACTGTGCGGGCGTTCTGATTCCGTAATCTCCCATGCGTGCGTGAGCTGTTGGACTGTTCATAGCCGCAAGAAGGCATTCGTAGTGTTCGGGCATACCACTGTCAAACAACTCGAGAACAAGACGCTTGGTATAAAGGTATTTGGGAACTGAATCTTTCATAGAAGCCATCGTAGATAGACAAGCACAGATTTTTGTAGAAGATGACGAAATTACAGCAGTAGATGTAGTTGTCGGTAGGTGGTCACACGTAAGCACATGTTTATTGTCAAGATATGTAATGTCGGTTTGTTTTGTGGTTCAGAAAGTAATCGTAGTTCACCTGAATACGTGGTGGACTTCAATTAAGGGGTACACTAGTTGTATTCGGTGGGTTGGTTGTTGATTCTTTAGAGAGAAGTGTGTGGGCCCAGCTGAACGTTTTCGAGGTTCAGCTGCCTGAGGCAGCTAAACACGTGATGACGAGGGTGTTGACATAGGTACCAACATGCCTGGTTAGGGTATGCCATGAAATTTGGTAGAATTAATCTACGTTTTAGCACTCTCCAGGATTGCATTCCGATGATGCTAACATGTCCAAGTGACAACCTTTGACCCACTTAAGGTACCTACCTAGATACTTGAAGTAGGGAGGCGATGGGTCACGTGCATCGGGCTTAGTTCACAAAAAGGGGGGGAGAAATCAATATTTTCGAAGCACGAAAGTTTCCCTATTCGGACCACTCCATCCAAACTCAGAGTTTCCATGATATCGTCCGTCGTGGAACTTCACATGCTGCATCCTATCAAAGTCCTCAATCGACTGGTATGATACACCGTACAAGCTTCCCCGCCAAAACTCCCCTATTTTGAAAAAGGGCCCGTGTTCCCGCGCGTCCCTTGCAGCGTCCGTGGCCACTCAACGGCATTTGTAATTTCTCTCTGCTGCAAAAGCGGCCGCTCCTCGCCCAATCACCTTCATATTTTGAGCATCTCTCAAAAAAAGAGATATATCGTCGGCATGGCCAGGACCTGGCTCGTGATAAGAGAGGTCGGAGATGGTACGGTGGTGGTGATTACACAACGAAAGCGGCGAAAGGCGGGGGCAAGGTCGGCGACAGCGCGATGTCACGACCTGATGTAGAGAAGGGGAAATATTGATTGAAGATGGATATAAATCTACTCAGCAGCGCCCTCATGAGCTTCACCAAGATCTTCACATTCTCTGTCGTTACTTCAAGAAATTCCAACAGTCCATCGCAGCAGACAACATGCGTTTCACACTCCTTCCTCTCGGGTTCAGTCTCTTAGCAGCTCAGGTCCTTGCCGACGCAGGTCCTCTTCTGGCTGCAATGACTTCCATATCCAATGCCACAATAACACTGAACAACACTCTCAATACCTTTCACGCCAACCCACTCCTTGCGATCGGCGACATCGTCCCTCTGCTCGTTAACTCGGTCAATCTTCTCAATCAAATCAACGCCGGCACTACCGTTGCCTCCCAATCACCCAATTTCACCCTACTCGAAAGTATTGGAATCGCACAATCGACTTTGAGTCTGTCAACCGTGGTAAACAGTACGCTGGGGAATTTGATAAGTGCGAAGGCCAAATTGGATAAGTTGCTTCTTATCAGTCCAGCTGTGTTGGTCAGCTTGAAGTTGGAGAAGCAGGCGAGTGATAATTTTGGGACGGCGGTTGTGGCAAAGATTCCCAGTGCGCTTCAGGGAGTGGCTCTGAATTTGTTGGCACCGATTGATCAGGCGTTCAATACTTCCATTGTTTACTACAGTTGAGTCCTGTTTTGGCTGCGCAAAACGAGTAAGAGTGACGGAGGTGGATGGGATAGGGATAGGATCTGATAATTAACATGATGGTGTTTGAAATCGCCGAGCAGGTAATTGGAACCGGTTTCATGGTCTGAAATATGTGTCATAAAGAATGTGTTCGCAGATGGCTTAGTAGTAAGATTTCAAACAAATACATACTCAGGTCAAACACACTGTTTCTCAGTGTTTGTGGTGCAATGCGAGATGGTAATTCTACCAACTACCTATATTCAACACATTAAACACGTGACCAATGACTTCTCAATCAATTTTCAAACCGATGAACGGCAGAAATCCTTGAGTAGTAGTGACATTAGCACATTATCAAGTACTTGGCTCTTCCGGAGTTCATCACCTTGCTGACTCGCTTCGTTTGCATCCCTTCTCATAACCACGGGCCAAAAGCAAGCAACAGCAAAGCAGGCAACCGTAGGAACCAAACGAGCGAAGAAGGAATCCCCGTGAGAACCCTGTCGATGGCGGCTGGAGATCATGATCTGCTGAGATATGTCGGATGATACCGCCTTGGCATTGCCACGAAATAGCATGAGGCGTCACAAGCGTCAACTTCGATAGCTTCGGAGTTAATATCGAGGAAGAACTTCAATTGTCGATGTCCTAGCTCAGGCTAGTTTAGAAGTGCAGTGTTGCCACAAGGACCAGGATAAATCGAATTTTGATGATACCCCTCCCTGACAAGATAAGAATGAGAGCAGCAGCGAAAACGATGAGGGGAGGGGGGATGGGTGGTGGCTGCAGGCTGAGATGGTTAGCTAGAATGAACGCCTCCTTAGCTGCAAAGTTTCGGAGCTTGGTTTCGCGCTGCGCCTCGGCCCCAAATATTTATTGCTTTCAACTCTCCATGCAGCTGAGCTCAACATTGAACTTTCAAAAATGAAGACACACGAATGCTAATTTCGAGAGATGGCGGAGATCCTCGGTATAGCATCCGGCATCGCTGGACTGCTTTCTTTGACCATAGAAGTGTACTCGACCAGTGCGAAATACATCAGCGGTGTCAACAACGCTTCGGCTACGATCAATGATATACTGCGAGAGCTGAGATCGCTCAAGGGCATCTTGACCGAGCTTGATAAAGTCAGCGAGCATACTGAATCGGAGAAGGTGTTTCAAGATCGAACTTCATCGCTGTTATCTATCGATGATACTGAAGAATATCGTGATGTGCTCACAAGACTGCAAACCAAGTTGCTGAAGCAAGCTTCTCAAACAGGACTGTCACTTAAGCTGAGGAATCTCGCTTGGCCCTTTTCTGAGGAGAAGACTCGTAACATGGTTGCGACACTACGGAGACACATTGGCATCTTTACTCAGGCTTTAACGATTGACACAGTGTATGCAGCAGTTCAGCTTTCCAATCACAGCTAAACTGACTCCCTGCAGGTTCATTACCTCTGAGATACTCAAAGAAGTCAGAAACTTAGGTCAAGGAAAAAGAGGTTCGCATACTCATCAACATTTTGTCTAGATTCGCTAAAAAAGATTTAGAAAAGAGAAGTACCGAGGTTCTTAATTGGCTCTCAACCCTGGACATGGCTCCTAAGCAGCAAGATGTGTTTACGAGACGCCATGGGCATACCTGCATGTGGCTCTTAGAAAATAAGACTTTCTTAAATTGGAAAGAGGATGAGGCCGCTCCGATCCTGTGGTGCCCAGGAGATGGTAAGGTTTCTCTATGTGGGCAGAATCGAATCATACTGACGCCTGATGTCAATCAGCGGGAGTAGGAAAGACAGTTGTTACGTGAGTTTCTCAAAATTTCATCCTTGATCTAAGTATCTTACTTGATCCCAGTTCTATTGTCATCAACCATATAAGCAACCACTGCACCAGCGACGATGCTGGCTTAGCTTACTTCTATTGCGATTACCAAGATCAATCTATTCAAACAGCTGTGGGCGTGCTGGCTAATCTTATTCGACAATTCATTCAGACGAACGCCTCATTTTTCAAGCCTCTAGAGGAGCTCTATGAGAGACTTACGGCAAAGAGAATGAAGCCGGCCATCCCTGATCTTGAGAGTATGTTACAATCTGTCTGTCAGACTTTTGAGAAAACATATATCATCATTGACGCTCTTGATGAATGTCATCCTGACCAGAGGAAAATTTTGTTGCCCGTTCTCCGGCGTTTGAATAACGATTCTATCAGAGTGTTTGTTACGAGTCGCCCACATGCTCAAGATATAGAAAGAGCATTCCAAGGACAGCCGAGAGTCGAAATCCGAGCTACCGAGTTGGATTTGAACGACTATGTGACCAGCCAGATTGAACAAGACGAGGATTTGATGGATTTGCTCACAGACGAATTGAGGGAGAAGATGATTTCATCTATATCCGGTGGAGCGGGAGGCATGTGAGTGGCACCTTTTGACTTGAGCTATTTCCCCATGAGATCTGATAAGTGTAGGTTTCTGTTCGCGGTCTTGCAAACCAAACGTATATGCGACCAAATGACGATCAGGGAGGTTAAACGAGCTTTGGACACGATGCCAACTGGACTTTCCGAGCTCTATGACGAGACTCTCAACAGAATCAAAAAGCAGTCCCCGAAAAGGTCCAAACTCGGAATGACAATTCTTGGATGGTTGTCGCAGGTTCAACGGCCTATCCTTGCTGGTGAACTGCGCCATGCGCTTGCCGTAGGGTACCGTAAGGATGATGAGAGACAAATGACATTGGACATGGACAACTTTATCCGCCCTCATATGCTTGTCGACGTATGTGCTGGTCTAGTCACTATCGAAGAAGAAAGCCAAGTTATCCGTCTGGTTCACTACACAACCCAGGAATACTTCAAGAAGCATACGGATAATCTGTTTAATGACACGAATATCAGTATTGCAGGAACTTGCTTGACGTATCTTTTATTTGACGACTTCAGCGACGGACCATGCTGCGATGAAGCGTTGTTGAAAGAACGAATCAAAAAGTTCGAGTTTCTTGAGTACGCATCTTGTTACTGGGGTGAACATGTTCGTGGTCCTCTTGAAAATGTATTCCAGGGGATGATATTGGAATTTCTCGGAAATGACAACAAAATATGTGCGGCAGCTGAGGTCCTAGATACCCGTGAGCCGGAGTTCTTTCGTTGGTGCAACAATTTTGGAGGAAAACCTAAAGATTTCAAATGTCTGCAAGTGGCCGCATCACAAGGCTTGGATACTATTCTGAGGCATCTCCTCAACAACTCCTTAGAAGCCATGTCAGACTCAGATGGTACTTTCAAAACACCTGCGCACTGGGCTGCATGGAGAGGACATGATTCATCCTTGAAAATCTTACTGGACAGAGGTGTCGATCTTCATATCCTCAGCCTTGATAAATTTAACCTTCTTGGTGCTGCATGTGACCAAGGACGAGAGGGTGTAGTGAACCTGCTACTCAGTGAAGGATTCCAAGTCAATACACCCGGTTTCGGAGATGCTGCAGCTCTAGAGACTGCAGCCTGGATGGGATATGAGAGAATCGTGCAGATCCTTCTGGATCACGGCGCTGAAGTCGACTTGAAGAACGAGTACGGAGAAACAGCTCTTTTCCACGCTGCGAGACGCGGGCACTATCGCATCGTGGAAGCACTTTTAGAAAAAAACGCGGACTTTGAGTGTACAAATGCTTGTGGAAATACTGCGCTTCACGGTGCTGCATTTCATGGTCAGCAAGACGTGATTAAGTCTCTACTCCAAGCTGGATCGAACGTGAACGTTAGAGCATCATCCAATGGAGGGTCACCTCTACATATGGCAGCATCTCAGGGCCATGGTGCAGCAGTACAGCTCCTTTTGAAACATGGAGCCGACATTGAAGCAAAAACCAATGATAAATTTGAAGTTTTCCGATCTTTAGTGGAAAAAATTGGAATGTGCATACCGCAGATGGTCCACTTACGTCTCTGCGAAGAGGGCGCTACTCCGCTCATTGAAGCAGCAATGCACGGCCATGAGATTGTCGTAGACATTCTTATCGAGCATGGGGCGAACATACATGTGAAAGATTTTTCTGTCAGATCAGCGTTGTGTGTTGCCATTATGTCTGCAAGCCACAATAGCAAAGGCGGCAATAAACTTCCTCTAGAAGTCACTACTAAGTCCGCACTCGCTATTGCAAGCAGGCTCTTGGACTGTGGGATCGACCCCTTTGCCAAAACAGAAACAGGAATGTCTGCAATCCACTTTGCAGCTATCCAAGACCAAATTGAGATGTTGAAACTGTTACTTGCAAAGGGAGTAGACATCAACTTGGCGAACAAGCCTGGCTACACACCATTACATTTTGCATATAAGAACGCCAGCACCGATCTCATCAAATTTCTGATCAAAGAGGGCGCAGACGCTACAACGCTTAATACTGGTGGTATTTCAATGATCCAAATGGCGGCTCATGGTGGAAAAGTGGATAATATTGCCCTGGCAATAGAGCAAGGGGGAGATATTCACGCGAAAGACAATAAAGGCAAAACAAGTCTGTTTTTCGCAGTTTGGTCCAGAGTACCGGAGGCTGTGCAGTATCTGATTGATCTTGGAGCCAATATAGATCAGTCGTCAGATTTGGATTTCACACCTATCTTTTTTGCTATTTGGGATAAAGATTGTTTACCCACCGTGCCTGTTCTCATCAAGGCTGGAGTTAAACTAGATGTGCGTGATACTTACGGCTTTCAGCCGCATCATCGAGCGGCTTCTCAAGGAAATGATAAGGCTTTGAAGCTTTTGCTCGATGCTGGTGTCGACATGGAATCACGAGTAGTTTCTGAGAAATTCCCGGACACGTCCCTGATTCTCGCAATTCGAGCTGAAGCTGAAGCTGAACCTGTTGTGCGGCTGCTGCTCGAACGTAATGTGGATGTGAACGCGTCCAGCTGCTCTGAAGAAACCCCTCTCCATTATGCCGCTGAACTGGGCTTTCTGTCTATCTGTTCCCAGCTTGTGGAGAAAGGGGCCAATGTCAGCGCAACCACTACGAATTTAGAGCTTCCAATACACTTTGCAGCGAGAGCAGGAAAGGCCGAAGTAATCAAGTTTTTACTTGATCATAGGAGTCCTTTAGATTCGCAAAATAATCATGGTCACACCCCACTCCACCTAGCAGCCACGAAGGGACATCTAGACGTCTTTTCACAGCTCCTAGATAGTGGAGCTGACGCTGCTATAAAGAGCAACTATGGGGAGACAACGGTGTATTTTGCTTCGCAAAATGGACACACAGATATTCTCAAACTGTTGATAGAAAATGGAGCCGATCTAACGTGCGGAGACGAAGACGGGCAAACGCCGTTGGAGGTTGCCGGCAAGAAAGAGCTTCATGATGCTGTGGAAATGCTTATGGCGGCCATTCCGGCTACCGACTATGACATCTCACGTCTCCTGGAGACTGCTGTCAAAAATCACGATGACAAGATGATGCGCCAGCTTACTAGGCCTATAAATTTTTCTCGTGCCTTTTCAAATGGAATGTTGTGTGCTGAGGCAGTGAAGTTGCTTATCCAGCATGGCGCACTTGATGAAATTATAGCACCTTCGTCAATTCGTCCTGAGATCCGGAAAGTTTTGTTTCCAATTCGAACCGTTACCCTCCCTAGGACTTGGGCTTCTTCTCTTTCAAAACTCCTACTTGAAGGGAGCTGGACTGGCAGTTGCATGGACGAAGAGAAGAACGTAGGGCTTATTGAGGACACTCAATTTACCATCCTTTCTACACATGTTATTATGCCCGCAAATAGACTACAATTCAGTGGCACAGGAAAGGATCTCCATGGAGATTTCGAAATTCATGGGCAGCTAATCGGCAAGAGGGTTTGTTTTACCAAGCTTTACCAGACGATAGGATGGTTGTATCTTGGGGAGATTAGCGAGGATATAAGCAGCAAGGAACTCACCATGAAAGGCGACTGGGGAATAGGTGAACATAAGGAGGCTTCGAGCGGTACATTCGAGCTGAGACGTGGATTAGTCGACTTGGAAAAACTTAACGAAGCTGGAGAACCGGATCTTTACGTCGCAGTTCGGGACGGTGACGAAGACTTGGTCCGCTTGCTGCTATCCTGTGGTGCAGACGCGAATCAGAAAACATCTTATCACTGCCCACCATCCCACCGAGCAGCTGAAAGTGGCAATCCTAGAATGTTACGGCTCTTGCTCAACGCAGGCGCTGATCCAAAGGCAGCCGACCATCGTTTGTGCACTGTGTTGATGTGGGGCTCGGAATTTGGAAGTCCTGAAGTGGTGGAGATACTGTTGCAGACGGGGGAGGTAGAAGTCAATAGTTGTGCTGTTGATGGCGACACGGCGCTCCACTGTGCTGCGCTGTCAGGTCGGCTGGATATAATCAAAGTTCTCATCAAGCATGTAGGACTCATCACGGATATACGGAATGAAGATGGACTCACGCCGAAAGAGATAGCGATCAAGAAAGAGTTCTTTGATTGCGCTAAGCTGTTGGATACTGTTCCTGAGGTGATTGTTTGAAGATATCATATCAAGTTGGAATTCTAGTGTACGGCATTTACCGTCATGTTTCTTCTTTTCACCAGTTAAATTTAACAGTCCTTATTAGAGAGATTCGACTCCTGCTCTTTACATATCTTTAATACTTAGAGATCCCTTAAAGCCACTCTATCGACTCATCAAAAATCAAGTGTTCTCTCTACAAAGAACAAGCAAAGTTGGAAACTCTTCATGTTCAGGGACTTGGTAGACTGAATTCTGAGATATCCTTTCAAGCCGGAAATATAAGATGCTCTAAATTAGGAACGTACCGGTCATAATGTAACAGATCCCGTAGAGTTTAAAAACCAATTCAGCGCAAAGCTACTCAATTTCTATTAAATCTGAAGTGCTAGAAGTGTACATTGTCGGATCCCTGATTACCTAGGTAGCAAGTGCTAGGTCACAATGGCGAAAGCGAAGAACATTCGAAACTTGTTAAGATTTCGAGCTAGTGTAATGATGATATGAGTTGGTAGAGTTGGCCTGGATTTGGATCGGAAAAGTGTGTGAGTCAGAAAATTTAGCGTCGGTCCATGCTCACCTCCAAAAAGTGCCGGTTGAGTTCTCACCTGTTCGATTGGTGATAAGTTTAAATAAGCAATATTTTTACATCAAATCAGCGATTGGCACTGTTCGTAAAGTCCTAATCTCAACCCAAATTTCAGAGCTGACAGTCTGCAGTTGGCGGAGTGGTTAACGCGATACCCTGCTACTTCGGTGAAGAGTCAGGTAGTAAGTACCATCACAAATATGGTAGCAACAAAAATCGCTAATATGAATAAGTTTCCTTCGGGAGCGTGTGTTCGAATCACACAGGTGTCGGTTTTTTTGGGTGGGGAGGAAATTCTTTTCTCAATGCAATTAGTACCTTTTTTTTCCTACTCGATTTCCAGATTTGGGGGATTTTGAAACATGTCCCCCTTTATTGCCCCCCAAAAATAAAATACCACTACAAGCACATATGATCCAGTGGTCAGGATATTGAAAGGTGTCCGGACTGCTGGTTCCGCATTTTGAAGGTCAGAGTGATACCTAGGTACCTACTTACCCAATGGAACAACGTCACGTGAAGGCAGGAATTGGTCGGCCGGTTTGGTCTGGCGTTGATACGGCATTAGCCGTCGTTTAATTTAAAGATTATAGGAGTATTTCTTATAGAAATAGAGTTAATGGGCGGAAGTAGCAACCATATAACGGCTGTAGCAAGAACAGCACCTGATCCGATAAATATATTGTGGAGTCAGCTTGCAATGTTCACAATCACTAATTTTCACAGCAGCGGGTTATCATTGCAGTCTTTGATATGAACGAGATCAACTGAAATAAATTTCAAATCCTCCTGTCTCAGCTAACGGCCAGGCATGTCCTTCATCTACCGCCAGCGATCTTCATTCTCTCGCACCTTCAAGACTTCTCACATGCCTGCAATAAATATTTCCATTGGGAGAAGGTTTGTGCATTCGGCCCCTTTAATGATACTCTGAAAGACAGGGAGAGAAGTATCTATCCCTAGGGCTTGTACTGCGTGCTGAAGCTTTCTTCCTTCCTGTGTCTTCATCGACTCAGCTGCCATATCATTATGTGCGGCCAGGTTGGAAGCCGTAAGAGGTAGACCGATGCTCGAAGAAGGATGTAGATTTGGATGAAAGGTTATAGTATTTGAGGGGTTTGATATCTTGTCATCTGTGGTAGGCAGTTCTGCTTGAGCTATCATCGACGCGGTTGAGTTGTTACTATTCAGAGCGTCATTAGCTGTTGGACTTTTTTACAAATCAATTTATATATCACAGGCTTTAAGGTGCTGAGATCTGGCAGAACTAAGACTCACTATTCGAGACTTCGATCCTTCACAGTACCGGAAGACATCACAGTGTGCCTTAGCGACTCTATCGAATAAGTCGAGTTGTAGGTCAAGTTATGCTTGATGATTGACTGAGGTCGAAGCTCCACAGATTGCAGATAATCAAAAATATAAAAAGATAGCTGAACGGAAAAAGGTAGAGGTGTTCGAAAACAGGATGTCATGTCATTAGGAAAGCGTTCAGTAGACTCGGGAGCTCTCCATTTATAAATCGAGAGGAAGCAAGGGAATGGCCGCCTCTCTGGTGACTATGCATCCTTCCTTTTTTTCTCTCCAATCAATTGCAATTGCACCACGTATGCTAACTCTTTGAGTACCTGACATACAATGTAAGAACGGTCTAAATGATATACACCTCACACCCAGAGTATTAAGCGAACCAGAGAATTTGAACCATTTTCATGGCGTCTTCGCCTATCCGGTGTACAAAGTGTAGTTTTCCCTTGCACCACCACCAATCGCTTATGCCGAAGTGATGAAAAAGGAGCCGAAAGGAGTTTTCCCCTGGCAGCCGTCTCTAGGATTCCTACCGCCAGAGCTGGGCGGTAGGATGAGCGCTCCCGCGTTTTAAACAAATCGAGTGAGATATCGTGAAAGCAGTGAGGAAACCGGCTTGGCGCACAGTTTGGAAGGTTGTTCAACCAATAACAGCTCTGACAATAACAGTTCTGACAAGAATTCTGTGGAAGCAAAGCGACCCCATCCCTGCTCTTACTTTTGGGATTTTCAAGAGGGACAAGGCGAATAGATGCATGGAAACGGATCAACCTACAACATCTTCCGGTCTAACAGGCAAGGCAGATTGTGGCTTGAGAATGACGCCTGTGCGACGCTATTCGGCTCTTCGGAACTCTCGAATTCTTCTTGTGGAAGAAAAATTTGAAACGTGGCCAGCCTCATGGCTACTCAGGTAGCGACACTAAGCAAAAATTCACCGTCCTTCAATTCTTTCTTGTCACTCCCTCTGTCATTCAAGAGCAATCGAAACCTGAGATGATTCTAGGGAGAAATATTAACCGCAGTGGAGTATCGGGGTCTCTTTCTGCAAACCAAACGCTAGATTAGAACATATGAATGCTTGTTTTGAATTGATACCACGGTCCATTCCTTCCAAGTGCCGCACTAGTTTTGCACTAGGTTAGAATTACTTAAAGAATCATCTCTGTTTGAGGCATGGATTACGAACTGAGGCTATGAGTAAACTTTGCCAACTGGAATCTTCACTTGACTGGCTTGCTAGATGAAATGGGAACATGCATGGTATTTATCCATGTACATGAACAGAGTCAAAGCCGTTACTTCAGTGCAGAGAGCAAAGTTGTGACAAGTATTACAATGCTTATATAGTACAAACCGGACCAAGAACTTGCGGAACGAAAGAATACCAATCTGCGGGGTCGAAAGCCTATGTACTTCCATCTTCTGGCCTTTTCGGGAGATACGCATCCTTCATGGGCTGCAATACAAGCTCACTCGAAAGCTCGTACCTCTTCAGCTCGTTCTCAGTCCAGTCCCATAATTCTTTTGCCAAGTCGTCATCCACACTCTTCCAGGTCCCCTGACCGCTGACGCCTACGGGCGTGTAATATTCGCCGCTTTTCATCTCATCCTTAGTGCCAGTCGAAGCCCAAAGCTGATTTTTCACTCCCTCATCCACCGTGGAGAAAACCATCCTCTTAGTCATCGCGAGCATCGTCCCCAATCCAAACCAATTCCCCATACTTGAATACAGGGGTGTATTTACCGCACCAGGATGCACAGATACTGCTGTGATCTTTGGATACCTCTTTGCTAGCTCTCTAATAAACAGGATGTTCGCAAGCTTCGACTGTCCGTATCTTTGCAACGTAAACAGGCCTCCTGTATCGGTCTTTAAACCTGGGAAGTATATCCCACACCAAGGGGCAAAACCGTGTCCAATGGATGCCAAACCCACGACTCTCACGTCTGCGCCACCTTCTGCCGTTTTTGACAGTGTAGGTAAGAGCAGCTTTGTAAGAAGTGCATGTCCAACATGATTGGTGCCGAACTGGATTTCGTAGCCTTGCTTGGTCGTTGCTGCTGGTGTAGCCATAATCCCCGCGTTTAGCAGCAGAATATCAAGCTTCCTTTCCATCCCAATGAACTCCTTTGCAGCATCTCGCACGCTCTTCAGGTCTGTAAGATCGCATTGTAGGTAGGTTATTCGAGCATCGGGGACTTCTTTGCGAATGTCTCGTATGGCGATGTTGGCTTTGGTGTTGTCGCGCGCGCAAAGGTAGATGCGTTTTGGGTTGTGCTTGGAGAGTTCGATGACGGATTGCTTTCCGAGACCGGCGTTCCCTTTGCAGATCTTAGCAGATATCGAGATGAAGATATAAGTTGGAGCGTACCGCCAGTGATCAATACGACTTTGCCATCAAGCTCCGGGATATCGGACAATGGATTGAAAGACAATCCATGAAAAGAAAGTAGCCCATATAGCATTGTGTTGATTTAATCGTTAGATAGCTTCAGCGTCTGTGCAGGTGGATTCAATTCGCAAAGTTCATTGAAAAGCTTTGCGATAGGTGAAGCGGTCGTAGTTCCAAATTGATCCGTTTCCTTGGTATCGTCTCAGGTCGGTGTTTGATTCTATCCGCACCCCGCATGGAGGCAGCTGTCGCTCACAACCATTGGAGCTTTGTTTGAAGAACATCAGGACAACTCCAAATACTGATCAGGAGCGAAGTGGCATGATTGCGTTGTGGTTCAATTAGGAATGTCAGCTTGAGAGGTTTGGCGGTTGTTTCGGGCAGTGCGTCGTCAATTCCAACGGGGTTGCTGCTGACTTCAGATGAACACCAACCGACTAACGCCATTGCCTCAAAGCCACGACTATGGAGAAATCTTTCAGTATCCTCACCTGATATGCTATTGAAACAGTGGCACTGGGCTGGCCATAAACTTGCTCCTGCACGTAATACCGGCTTACGAGTAGAAACGCACTCTATCTGTGGTGGAGTGGAGAGGAGTTTGCCTATTTTGCGCCACTATGGCTCACTTCACGCCCAACATAAATACGAATCGAAACAAACCACATATCAATACTTCCCTCTTGATAGCTCATCAACAGCCTCGTCTCATATTCGCTTGCTTGAACTGCTTCCAGGACGCGGTTCTGAACCCGTCACATCCAGACTCAGAGATGTAAACTTGGCACACAATTTACAGTATGAGGCCGTCTCATATTGCTGGGGTAATCCTGAAGACACTGAAGTCATATCTTGCAACGGCCAACCACTTTCAGTTCCCAGGCGATTAGAAATTGCTCTGAGGAATATGAGATATCCTACCAAGCCAAGATTTCTCTGGGCAGATGCTATCTGTATTAACCAAGCCGATAATGCCGAGAAAGAGATCCAGGTACAGCTTATGCGGAAAATATTCTCTCAAGCCCAGAGGACCTTGATCTGGATTGGCGATGTCACAGAGAGACGACAGCAAAAGATCTCCAAGTTTGCATTATCAACGATAAAGTTTGGATTGTTCATGCTGAGACGGCAATTAAATCAGATCTCAGTTCCTGGAGTTCCAATTCTCAACGTTGACGAGGGGACTACAAAGACGGTAGCTGCTTTTAGTTCGGATTTTTACCTCGAATTGATAGGGTTGCTGCGAATGCCATGGTTTCAACGTGCTTGGGTGGTTCAGGAGGTAGCTGTCTCCTCCAAAGCTACCATCTTCTGGGGCTCGTTTCAGTACGAATGGGATGATGTGGTACAAGCATTGAAGTTCATGTCCGAAGTTGATTTCCCACTTGCATTCATTGTAACACTGGAACATATTTCTGCGATCGAGGAAGAACGGAAGTTCTATCAAACTGGATATAACACACTGTACAGCGTGCTTCTTAGGCATCAAAGGTGTTTGGCCACAGATCTAAGGGACAAAATATACTCCTTTTCTGGTCTTATTGAGACCTCCTCTCGACCTCAGGCACCAATCCGCATCACATACCAAGATGATGTGTCTTCGGTCTATTGTCGAACTGCTTTAGATATACTAAAGACTGATCAAAACCTCGATCTGCTCTGTAGACCACCAAGACCAGTCAACTCCAACTCCAACAACAAAGGATTGCCTTCCTGGGTTCCAGACTGGAGTACATCTCACTCATCAACTCTAACCTATGCTTGGGGCCACGGCCCGCTCTCACTCGCTGGTACCGAACTGGGCGACCACCGACGGTTCAGCACGGCTAAGGCTTCGAAATTCACGCCTCGAGTGGCCGATTCCGAACATGCTTTAGAGATCGAAGGCTACGAATTTGATAAGATCACGTTTGTCAGTCCAATCTTTCAAGGCGTTCAAGTCCCTTACACTGTCCGCTCTTTCCCAGATATCGTCAAGGAATGGTTCAATTGCGCAAAGACTCTACTCCGTGGGCGTGAAGTTTTCAAATCCTGGCAACAGTTAGCCTCGGTCCGATCCAAAACTACGTATCCCCACACAGGGGAAAGTATGCGTGAAGCATTTCTTCAAACTGTTTCTACTGGCGAGATAAATGATCACGCGGACGTTGAGATCGAGCTGCGTATGTGGGAGAAGTCTTCCCGGCGTGGAATTGGGCTACTATATGCTGCATGGGCACTGGTGTGGCATTTTGTGAGCAACAAGCCCTTTCTGTCGTTTGCAATCCAGGGGCGATACTCCCTGCAGCGAAGAATGATCAAGACGGAAAATGGATATCTGGGTCTTGCTAGTGATGCTTCTGAGGTGGGAGATTCGGTGATGATTGCCAAGGGCTCCACTGTGCCGTTGATCATGCGGAGTGCGGAGCGTGATGGGGCCTGGATACTTGTTGGAGATTCCTATATTCATGGAATCATGAACGGGGAGGCATTTCAGGAAGAGAAATGCCAAAGAATCATCATTCGCTGATGGACTACCCGGACTGGTGATGGAGGAGTCCCTCAATCTTCTGGCCATGAAGAAAGTTTAGGGACAAACAAGGCTGGGCAACATTTATGCATCGGTTGGTAGATGTCAGAAACATGTTTTGCGTCCCGTTGAGATTTGTCGGCCAAGGAGCCACGGTGGACAGGACTAGACCAAAATCAAATCCTCCTACTAAGCCCATTGCCGCCGAAGCTGCTGAGTTTCAAACACCAAGTTCGCACCCGACGCCTCAATGCTTAGAAGACTCAAGTCCCGAAGCTCCGGACCTGAATGTTGCGGCTGAAGATGTATATTCTACACCTGCTGCTGTACCTACACTAGAACAGCCCTCAAGTTCAAGACATGGAAACACGAGACGGTCAATATGGATGGTCATGATGTCAAGATGGCTGTTCTCCGTGTGCATCTACGCTGCATTAGATGGTATACGCTGTCTTGTAAAGATCAGTCCTTTGCCTCGGACTGCGTGGAGAATTGTAACGCGTAAATATTTTAGAGGAGGAACTGTTCATTTCTCATTTTGAAGAGCAGTTTGAATAGCTAATGTGTTTGGCGCGGGGTGGATGATGAGAGCTGTGGGAATGGAAACGGAGGTTGATTGTGGTGGGGTTGGATCGGATAAACTGAACCAGGAATGGATAGAGTGAACTTGAGATAGGGAGGTGGGATCTAGATAGGCGACATGAATCCATCCAAGCTGAGAGGAGATGCGATATTCTGAATTATGCAAGTCATATTGATTATTCCTATCTTGATTCTGCTGTATCTACTAGTGATTCTTCCATCAACAAGCCACGACGCCGCTTTTTAACTCGTTCATTGCCCTCTTATTCATCACAAAATAAAAATTTCCCTCCATCACTAGGCGCTCTCCTCGATAGTGTGCGAGGCAGAAACCGTGTTGACAACGACATCCTTCTCCTTGTCGATACCGGCCTTCTCGCTCAGCACGGAAGGGTTCTCCGAAGCCGCAGCGCCCTTCCTGGGTTTCATGAGCGGCCAGTGACCACGCACCTCGTTGTATCGCATGGCGGCGAAGCCGAGCATGACGGCGATCCAGTACAGGTTGTAGGAGATGACGGAACCGTAGGTGGCCGAGTTCTGCCAGCCGAGGACGGCGTTGAAGATGCCCCATCCGCCGCCGCCGTTGAACTCGGGGTTGGCGAACTGGGAATGTTAGAGGAGGTGTGGGGATGGTGGGGATGCACTCACGTTGATGTGCCACACGCTGAGGCCGACGTCGTATGATCCTGGGCCGGAACCGACCTCACTCAGATCACCGCCGACGATCTTGACCCAGGCCGCGTTCTCGAGGTACCATACTCCTCGGGAGAAGAGGCCGGCAGCAACAAGGTAGAGGAGACATGTCGAGACGATGAGGAAGTATTGGAGTTTGGAAGAGGCACCGCCCCTGAGATAGTCAGCACTGAGAGAGTTGACAGCACAGGTCGACCTACTTGTAGAGGATATAACCCACTGCAGCACCAGCAGCCAAACCAACCACGACTGGCAACGGAACACTGCTCGCGGGACTGGAGAAGGTAACACCGGCGATAAACACAATGGCCTCCAGACCTTCTCTCAGGACCGTGATCAGCGGCAGAACAAACATGACATATTTCTCGGCCCATCTCTTGAACTTCCCCTTCTGGCCGTGATCCTTCTCGACATGACTCTGCATGGCCTTGGCCAGCTTGCCGGCCCACTTCTCCTTCATCTTGGAGACGCGGAGCAGCGCCGCACCCAGGACGGCGATGACCAGCGACGCAAAGATGGCAAAGGCACCCTCCCAGTAGTCCTCGGTGTTGGAGTAGTCGTCGACGCCCGTGCCGTAGAAGGCGCCGATCATGCCGGCGCCGATGGCGAGGCAGATGGCCAGGCCGATGCCGACGCCGAGCCAGACCTGGAAAATCATGCGTGAGCGGCGGCGGTTGGGGGATGCGTGCCAGCGACTTACCTGTTTACATAGTCTTCTGTAGACCAAGGGGTCGGTTCCAGGGCCGGTGAGGGTCTGCTTGAGGAAGGCGAAGAGGACCGAGACGACGACGACGATCTCGAGGGATTCGCGAAAGACGACGAAGAAGACTGGGGTGATGAGTTAGTTAGTGAGTTAGTGAGATACTTTCGTGTTTGGTATGGGTGATGAAGAGAACTGATTCTTACCAGGGACGGCAAACACGTTGACCGTCATGATTGCGACGATTTCAATGGTTCTTGCACAGCTTCACTCTCGTCGTGACGTGGATATCAAAAGATGGAGGAGGAGGAGGAGGAGGAGGAGGAGGAGGAGGAGGAAGAAGGAGAAGAAGAAGAGGAAGAAGAAGAAGGGTGGTTTGGTTGAATTGATGATTGGGGCAGGCCAGGCGACTTTTGAAGGGTTTTTGCCCATGGTGGGGATTGGGACGGGGCTACTGCAGCAGAGAGAAGGTGGGAGACGCCATGGCCTGCACCATCAGCGCAGCTCATCTTATCTGATTGATCTGATTGCGGGAGGTGGAGCACGCCGGGCGAACAGGAGCGCTGCCTTTCTTTATCAGATGGAATGATCAAGTCACGCTTTGCCTGTCATTGGTGCTCAGATCCCGTCTCCTCGCTCTTTTCCCTGCATTTATGCCGCAGCTTCCTTCTTTCTCCGACATCGGCTAGAGCTCTTCTCCGCTCTCCTCCTGTGAAAACAATTGAAACGACACAATAATAGACAGAGAAAGATTCACAGATTCACAGATTCACAGATTCACAGATTCACAGATTCACAGATTCACAGATTCACAGTTTCACAGTCTGAGAAACATTGATATGCACAACTCATTGTCAATTTTATACAGCTAAGGGTTATCCCGAGCAGACCCAAAGACCACCGCTCGCGAGATGGAAAAGCCTCCTAGAGGCTCCACTGCTCGAAGAGTTACGGAGGGGGACTCAAGTCCAAGCCTTCCACGGTCAATTTGAACGAATCATTCCTCGAGTAGCTCCCACCCACATCCAGATCCAGTCTCCCACGCACACAGTCATCAAAATCCACATCGACAGTCAACAACCCATCCTCATCGTCCCAGAGTGGACCAGAAAGGACCTTCCCCAACGGCGATATGATACACGACCCACCGTGGGAAACAAATTCCGAAGCATCAGAGTCCGGTTCCACTTCCTCATCGGTGCTACTCGATACTTTTGGACCTGGTAGAATAATCTCGTGTCCATCCACCGTCACTGTCGACTTCCTCCTAAATTTCGGTGCTTTCGGAGTTCCGTTCGCCTTAGTTGGAGATTCTTTCGAGCCTTCACTCGCAATCCAATCCGGCACATCTTGCTTTCTTGTGCATTGATTCGCGCTCAATACAAAACACCGTCCTTCACATGCAATTGTCCTCAGCAGCGGCAACCAAGTATCTCGTCCATCTGCTGTCGGCGCAAGATATAGGTTCACGTTCTGACTGTATATTGACTGCCGAAGTAGTGGCATATAGTTCTCCCAGCATATCGCAGCGGCCAGTGTCAATTTGACGCCCTTGATCGTCGTCGTCACGGCGCGGAGGGAGGATGGTTGACCTTGAGCCCAGATGAGTCGTTCTGATCCGGTCTACTCCTTATATCAGCCCCTTTGTCTTGTGATCTTCTGTAGATATCTGCAGTCGAGCATACTCACAGGCATGACCTTCCTTCTTTTTCCTAAGACCCCCTTCGTAGGACAGACATACAATACGCCACAGTATAAACTCCCACCACACCTCTCCACCAATCCCACAATTATCATCACTCCCGTCTCCCTCGATATCCTCTCCAATTCTTCTCTCGTCCCATCGCCTCTTCTCTCTTCCCCCTCCGCGACTGCCAATTCCCTCTTGATCCACTTCTCTCCGGCACCTTCGGGTGTATCACCAAGATCAACAGCATCCTTCCAATACCTCAAAAACTGCTCTCTCCCACCCTCCTCTCTCTTCCCTATCGCAGAGCCGAAAGTTGCGCCTCGTGGGTAGCCGCCTAAATATGCTTCTGGAAAGAGCAGAAGGTCGATTTTTCGGATCGAGGCTTGCCTCGTAGTCGCTTCAAGGGCTTGGAGGGTGAGAGCTGTGCTGCTCAAGGTGCGTGATTGTGAGACGGCAAGGCGGAGCGTCTGTGGCGTTGACATGTTGATTGCGTGTGAATTGGAGGTTAAGAGAGAGGAGAGGAGGGACAGCTGGTGGCAGAGCGTGGGGTAGCTGTTTGCGGCGGGGAATTGGTGATTGGTCCGTGCCGTTTCTTCGTGGGAAATCAAGGGAAGAGAAGATGCAGAGGGAATAGGACGAGATGCTGGAGGAATTGAAAGAATACAATGAACTTAGCTGGAATATAAGAAAAGAGACAAGATTAATAGAAATCAAACAACGAGATGAAATGCTTTCTGAGAGGAAGAATCCGCAGAGACCTCGATGGAGATCACGTGAGTGCGAAGACTCCCCGGTCGTCTCTCGAGATTTCTTCCAAGCCTCTCTTTTCTTGCGACTCCAAAAGTCCACCCCACCTCTCCGTGCATAGTTGAACTTCAACACTGGTTTCAAAATGCGCGCAAAGGCGAACAACATCTCTCCTAGGTATTGCGTGTGCGCCGCTTCACCGCGGCTTTTCCAATTTGACTGCTTGATTTCCCGCCCATCTCTAGACCTCCCTGTTGGTTATGGTACGATGCCAGTTGAAGTCTCAGCTGAACAGCCATCAAATATTGAGTCTTGCTAAGTTTTTGATTGGCAGTGCCAGGTAGCCCTGCCGCTAAAGAACGGTCTCGTCTTTTGCTTGTGTTGATCCCCTATCGTATGCAAGATCAGACCAGGACTCATGCTCTTTGACGTCAGAGTACCCGATCTCGTCACTTTTCTCAAGACGATTGAAGCGACGAAGACTATTGGAGATGGGTAATTAATGCCTCTGCAAGCACCGTGTTGAGTACTGGACCAAGTGGAACAATTCATCAGGTCTAACCGCTGCCCGAGAGCCTCACCATCTTGGGAGATTTCCATTGACTCGTCATGACAACGGCGCAAGTTGGCAGATGAGAAGCCCACACATCAGCCGGTCCAGGTTTCGCTCGGCTCATTCCCAGCTTCGTGCAAGAGCATGACGGTGCCACGCCTGGTACATCCGCCTCTAAATAATGATCCCTGGTCGATGCTGCGACTTAGCTATCTTAGTACAATTAATCCGTATTTGTACTTGACTCGTTCCGGGAAATTTTATTTACCTGTCGTAAATATATCATTGCATTCACGCGTCGCGATATAACAGACTTTCTAGAGAACTTTGTGACTGTTGAGGCTCCAGAGTGTAGAGGAGCGTCACGATTGCTGCACAGATCAAAATGGTATGAGCTCATCGACCCACTGTGATGGAGCAGCCTCCGTTCCCACTTCTTCACAATTCTGATCATGGCTAACAATCAGACAACAGGCCAAATCTACTCAACAGAACAATTCGTCTTCGCTTTCCGCTTTTCTAGCGACCCTGATACCAGTTGGTCTGGTGGCCCTTGTATACGTTGCCATCTTTTTGTATTGTCGACCACGACAGAAGCGCATATACCGACCACGAACATATTTAGAGACGCTTGAGGATGGGTGAGAGTCACGGTCCAAGTCTTTGTGCATTCAACTGATTCTTTGGTAGCGAGAAATCATCAGAACTTCCTTCGGAGAGGTTTGGCTGGTTCAAGGTTTGGAGAAAAATCCCTGATGAATATGTCCTCAACCACCAATCACTCGATGGCTACCTCTACCTTCGGTTCTTGAAAATGTTATCCGCGATTTGTTTTGGGGGTGCTTGTATCACTTGGCCAATCTTGTTCCCAGTGAACGCAACGGCTGGAGGAGGCATGCAGCAATTCGACCTCCTATCCTTCGCAAATGTCCCTAAAACTAGCAAGAATAGATATTACGCTCATGTTTTTGTTGGATGGGTTTTCTTTAGTGAGTATAGCGACAGTCCCGAGAGCATCAGTTTATGAACGCAGGCTTCGTCATGTGGATTATTACACGTGAGACAATCTACTTTATCAACCTTCGCCAAGCTTACCTCATGTCACCATTCAATTCTGCCAGAGTCTCTTCTCGTACCGTTCTCTTCACAGATGTTCCAGTCGAATATCAAAATAAAGAGAAGCTTATAGCGCTGTTCGGAACTTCAATAAGACGGTCCTGGTTAGCAACCGATTGCAAGGACCTGAGAGACAAAGTCGATGAGCGGGAGAAAAATGCAATGAAGCTTGAGAGTGCTGAGATCAAGTTGATTAAAACTGCCAATGATCGCAGAATAAAATGGGAGAAGAAAAATGACGCTCGAAAAGATCCTCAAGCGTCTGATGCGGAAGCTGCTCAGCCTGGCTCTCAATATATGAAGGGAAAGGATCGTCCAAAACACAAACTTGGCAAAATACCATGCATAGGAAAGAAAGTTGATACTATCAACTGGGAACGTTCAGAACTCAAGCGTCTCATTCCAGAAGTCGAGGCTGATCAATTGAAGCACCGAAAATATGATGCTACACTAATTCCAGCTGTTTTCGTAGAATTTAACACTCAGCACGCTGCTGAGGCGGCATTCCGACGCATGAGCCCTAAGAAGAGTCCGAACATGTACCCACGAGCGATTGCTGCAAGACCAAGTGAGATCATCTGGAAGAACCTCAAGATCAAGAAATGGGAACGCCTTGCCAGATTGACGGGAAAGCGGACATTCCTCACACTCATGATTATTTTCTGGGCTATCCCCGTTGCAATAGTAGGAGCTATCAGCAACATCGATGGTTTAGAAGAGAGTAAGTCCCCATTTACATGAAACTGCAACATAAGGCTAATGAAATCTTCAGAGGCTCCGTTCTTAAAGTTTATCAATCACATCCCCCACGCGATTCTTGGCGTTGTGACTGGATTATTGCCTGCAATTCTCCTTTCGGTCCTCATGGCCCTCGTTCCTATTGTATGTCGATTAATGGCCAAACTCGGAGGCGAGGTCACTCTTCCCGATGTTGAACTGTCTTGCCAAACTTGGTACATGGCTTTCCAAGTGATTCAGGTTTTCCTCATCACCACCTTTGCATCTGGTGCTACCAAAGTTGTTGCGCAAATCATCGACGAACCTTCTTCCGCCACTGGCCTTCTTGCTCAGAATTTGCCTAGAGCAAGTAACTTTTACATCCCCTACTTCATCTTACAAGGCCTTGGTATTGCCTCTGGACTTGTACTGAATATTGGTGGTTTGGTGGTCTTCACTGTGCTTGCCAAGTTCTTGGACAAGAGCCCTAGGAAAATGTATAAGAGATACATCACGCTATCTGGCCTTGGATGGGGTACTTTGTATCCACAGTTTGGCAATTTGGGAATAATTGGTGAGTCCCTTTCTCATTCCCACCCGTGCCAACCAAAATTGTTCTTCAACAAACTAATACTTTTCTAGCTCTCTCTTATTCCATCATTGCTCCTCTCATACTTGGTTTCGCTGCTGTCGGGTTCTTTTTCATCTATCTTGCTGTTCGTTATAATTCTTTCTATGTCCTAACCAATAACATTGACACCCACGGCCGTGCGTACGCTCGCGGTCTCCAACAACTTATGACCGGCGTCTACATCTCCGAAATATGTCTTATCGGCCTCTTCGCCATCAACACTGCACCTGGTCCTATTGTCCTCATGGTCGTTTTCCTCGTCTTCACAGCCATCTACCACGCTACCATGCGTCGCGCTCTCCTCCCTCTCATGAATCACCTCCCTGATTCCTTCGAAGCACAACCTAATTCCGCGAGCCTATTTAACAGGGCCGATTATAGGAGCTACGATTTCACCAAAGCAGCGGGCGTCAGTCCTGTCGATTATGCTGCCCCAGCACCCAGCAAACTCTCTTCGCTCTTCGAGCGCCTTTTCGACACTCGCAAACACTCTTCTCATTCGTCTGTCCGTAGCCTCGTCCCCGCCATCTCACCTCCTAGCTACGAAGATATCGATGCCGACAACGCATACTATGATCCGGCCATCACGGCACGTGTTCCAAGAATATGGATCGTGAAGGATCAGATGGGGATCAGTGCGCGAGAATGTAGGGAGAACAGCGAAGTCTTGCCGTGTACCGATCAGCACTCCAGGTTTAATGAGAAGGGAAAGGTAGAATGGGATCGTGAAGCACGCTTGATGGACATGCCGATTTGGGAAAAGAAGATTGATTACTAGGATGACGGCAGGAATGAGTCACAGGGAGACAATAAAGGAGAGTAATGAATATTGGCGGAATTCGTGTTTGCATTTTATGCTTAAATAGTAATGAGCTTCACAGTCCGTCCTCCTTCCAATGACAGCTCAAAGCAAGTGAAGGATTTGCATGTCCTTCGGCGATCACGGCTTAAAGTGTTTAGCGGCCGAAAGGCAACATGCAAGCACAATTCAACCGAGAGAGCACATCAGTGCAAGCCTCACTGGTATTGGAACAAAGAAGCCACCGCGGCCGCTAGCGCTGATAAATCGGAGTCGACCCAATTCCCTCTGCCGGCACTTATCTTTCATCTTGACTTTATCAAGCTTGTCAATCTCACCTGATAGCTCGAGCATCCGTGGCTAGCAGCATGTCAGACCTCACCCAACCCCAAGAACACGGCCACCCTGCTGCCGCCGCAGCCCCGACCCCGAACGTGACGACGACCAACCCATGGGCGAGCGTCAGCGGCCCCTCGCTGCCCTCAGTCGATACCGAAAACGCAAGTCTCTCCCACCCCTCCATCCGCCATCCATGCTAACACCTCTCGATAGAGCGATGCGGATTCCGGGATCGCTGTCATTACCACGTTTGTCTGCCCTGGTTTTTTGTTCTTCTCCTGTTGTGCGTGAAGTGAAGTGAAGTGAAGTGAAGTGAAGTGAAGGGAAGTGAAGTGAAGTGAAGTGAAGTGAAGTGAAGTGAAGTGAAGTGAAGTGAAGTGAAGTGAAGTGAAGTGAAGTGAAGTGAAGTAAAGTGAAGTGAAGTGAAGTGAACGGGGTGCAAGGGTTGATTCGTGGTGTGCTTGATAGGAGTTCTACGGCCAGTCTGCGGTCGAGTATCTATGAGCATGTCGAGGAGAATGGGAGGACATATCATCGGTATAAGCAAGGGAGTAAGTTTGTTGCGAAGCTAGCACCGATGATAACTAATGATTGCTCTAGAATATCCGCTACCGAATGATGAGGTTAGTGTATCCTTGGATATCTAGAGTGAGAGGTGGTTGGTGAAATTCATCTGACGTTGAGATTACTTGAATAGCAAGAGCAAGAGAGACTAGGTAGGCATGAACCTTCCGTGAACGACTTGTGCGCTAATAACCTCCTCTAGATCTTCAACACGCTCTATTTGATGTGACTTTGGAGGGACGGCTTCATCTCGCGCCTCTCCGTCCTGACACTAACAATGTTCTCGATGTTGCCACAGGTAACGGCCACACATTCTTATTTAACTTCTTGCTAACACTGATACAGGTACCGGAATTTGGGCGATTGAGTTCGGTATACATAATTCTCACATTTTATGCCAATCTGACTTCAACCAGCACAACAATATCCATCCTCCCGAGTCGTCGGCACCGATCTCAGCGCTATCCAGCCAACATAGTAAGAAAGCTCTCTTCCTTCTCCCCAACAAATCACGCTGACCGCCACAGCATCCCCTCCAACTGTCGATTCGAAATCGATGATATGGAAGATGAATGGAACTTCTCGGAAAAATTTGACCTGATCCATGGTCGTGCGCTCATATCTTGCCTGAGGGACCCCACTTTCATCTTCGAGCAAGCTTTCAAGTCTCTAAATCCAGGAGGCTATCTCGAGCTGCATGACGGTACATTCCCCCATCAATACATCGGTCCTCCCCCCACCGACTCGCAATTTTACAAATGGAACGAATTGGTTACTGCTGGGGCCGCGAAACTTGGCAGACCGTGGACCCACGCGGCGAACTACAAAAAGATTATGGAGCAGGTTGGCTTTGTGGATGTTGTCGAGAAGAAATTCTACTGGCCGACATCTACTTGGCCGAAAGGGGCGTATTTGAAGGAGGTGTCGAGGTACTGGCAGGAGGATTTACTGAGGGGAATTGAGGGGATTAGCTTGAAGGTTCTCACGGCGGGGATGGGATGGACGGCTGAGCAGGTTAGGGAGTTGTTGGAGGAGGTAAGAGTCGATATTAAGAGTACGAAGCTGCATGCTTGGTTGCCCATGTGAGTTTCTTTCTCACTCTGAGGTTACTTACTGATAAGAGGTAGATATGTGGTCTATGGTAGGAAACCGGAGACTGCTACGTGATGGCGGAAAGGGCTGTACTTTTTTACGAGATAGATTTCTGAGCACTCCGCGTATATTGAAGGCGCTGGATATTGAGTTTCTTCCTTGGTTCTAAATAATCTCATTCCAGCACCGCACGCTATTGATGAAAACTCTCTTGGTACACGCTTTTTGATGAGGTTGAAGTTTAATAAGCGAGCTTGTGTTACCCCTATTCTTTCACCTACCTAGAATAGAAAGGTAGGCACAGGGGTCATTTATCCGTCGCGATTAACGACGTTGCCATGGTACCTTGTCATCACGAGTTACCCCGCTAAAAAGTAATGAATTATTTCAACGGAAGTCCTACCTCTTAGTTTTGAGAACTAAGAAACTAATCCATGCATATGGCTTATATCTGACTAGCGGAACCTTGCTCTAGATATTAAGATATTATTGATATTTCTCAAGGTCTGTACTCAACTGTCTTCATGAGCAGCGACTAACGATTCTTCAGCTGTGAGAGGCACAGAGAAATCATACAATATTTCTCAGCATTCGAAACGATCCCGCTGCAATGATGCACGTCTTTACATTTTGTGTAGGATTCTTCCTCATCATGTTCATTCCGTCAAGTATTGCCACAGGACTCCATTCAGCAGGAGGACTGAACTTCACCTATCCCTACCCAGTACATTTCTACCACTTCTCCTCACAGCAACAAAATCTCACCATGGCATATATGGATATACGGCCATCCAATTATACCACCAACTCTACCAAAGGCCCCATCTTGCTCTTCCACGGCAAGAATTTCTGCGGTGCAACCTGGAACGAAACTATCCACATCCTCTCTTCTGCTGGCTACCGTGTCATCGTCCCTGATCAAATTGGTTTCTGCAAATCCAGCAAGCCAGTCGGTTACCAATTCACATTCATGCAACTCGCCACCAACACCAACAACCTTCTCCACTCGCTCCAGGTTACCAACGCCATAATACTGGGGCATTCGATGGGCGGCATGCTAGCCTCCCGATACGCGCTCATGTTCCCGGGTGAGACGAGCCGCCTCCTCATGGTCGATCCTCTCGGCCTAGAGAACTGGTTCGCCCTCGGCGTCCCCTACCAAACCATCGACGTATCCTACCAGACCGAACTCGCCACGACCTATGCCAGCATCCAATCCTACCAGCAGAGCACCTACTACGGCGGGACATGGAACGACTCCTACGACATCTGGGTCTCCATGCTCCTCTCCGTCTACAAAGGCCCGCTCGGTCCGCAGTTCGCGTACAACATGGCGCAGACGACGGACATGATCTTCACCCAGCCGACGATCTATGAGCTGCCCAGTCTGAAGATGGCAACGGCCTTGTTTGTGGGCGATCTGGATAACACGGCGATTGGGAAGGCGTGGGCCCCGGCGAGTGTCAAGCCGCTACTTGGGCATTATGACGTCCTGGGTCCCGAGGTGGCGGCCATGATAAAGAATTGCACGTTGTTTGCTTTCGAGGGACTGGGACATGCGCCGCAGATTCAGGATCCGGTTACTTTCCATGGGGCGTTGATGGGATGGTTAGGGAGTTGATTGGTTGGTGAAGTTTATACATGCGTTCTTTTAAAGGACAACTGATACATAAAGCATGTACATAGTGCCATTCTGCTACAAAAGACCAACTCAATTTCTGGATCACGTGATTCTAATTGAACTGGATTTCCATTTAACCCGAATCAAGATACTTGCCCTATATCATTGGTCTGATGAGGGAATGGAGGATCTATTAGTCAAGTTGATCAACAATCTGGCAGCCACAGCTATCCAATGTTCTGCACGTTTGGACATTCGTCACACACCTGACATAAGACGTGCATACCATCCAATTTCTGGTACGGGCCCTGCCGCTGTCAGCGTCCATCTTGGCGGGTCATTAAATACAGAATTTGTCCTTTAATCCACTTCTGAATTCTGCGGCCCTCCCTCTCTGCCGTTTGAAGTTGTCAACACCTAGTCAAAAGTCCAGCAGGATGAAGATCAAAAAAAGCCGTCTCCTCCCCTTCCTCTTCTACAGCATATCATGCCTCTCTCCTCCCATCAGGAAGATCTACACATTTCCCAACAACACGTTCATCGAGAACATCGCCGTCCGGCACACGTCCCACCTGCTCCTGACCTCGGAATCGGTGCCGACGCTCTTCAGCATCCTCCCCAGCGCCGACGCTCCCACGCCGGCAACCGTCACCACCATAAGCAACGCCACGGGCCTGAGCGGCATCACCGAGCTCTCCCCCGACATCTTCATCCTCGCTAGCGGCACCTGGGATCTGGTCAACACGCGCGTGGCCCCGGGATCCCTCTCTCTGTGGAGCGTCGATTTCAACCACCACCCGCCCGTCACGGAGCACGTCGCCCGCGTTGTGAATACAACCATCTTCAACGGCATCGCAGCCGTCCCGGGCACCCATCTCGTGCTCGCGGCCGACTCGGCTGCCGGTGCCATCTGGCGCGTGGATGTCACCACGGGGCAGTCCCGCATCGCCTTCTCCGACCCACTCTTCCTCCCCGTGGGCACGGCGCCGGGGATGAATCTCGGTATCAACGGACTGAAATATCATGCTGGGTATGCATACTTTACCAATTCGGCACAGGGCACCTTTGGACGGGTGAGGGTTGGTGTAAATGGAGAGAAGCTCGGCGTGGTAGAGGTCATTGCTAACTCTACTGAGGGGGCCGTGTTGGATGATTTTACGTTTGATCACAAGGGCAATACGTGGATCGCGAGTCATCCCGAGTTTGTGGTTGAGGTGCTGGCCGGGGGCGGGCTGAGGGTGCTGCAGAACCAGACGCTGCTGTTGAACCCGACGAGTGCGGCGTTTGGGAGAGGGGGCCGTGGAGAGGAGAGCACGTTGTATGTCACGAATGGGGGCCTGTTTGATAGTCAGTTCACCCTGTATGACGAGGGCGTTGTCGCGGTTGATCTAAGCGGACTTGAGTGATGAGACACCTATATGCTTTCTCCGGAGCAACTCTTTCCAACACGACACAGTCTTCAAAAGTTCTGGATAGACGGATCCAAAAACACTCTTTGTTTTGGCGTGTCAAATCTGACATTTAGACGCTTCTATTATCGCATGTTGAACACGACATGTATCACTTCTATTGTCATGTTTCAGATCTAACATTGAAACACTGCTATTGTCCTATATCAAATCCGGTATTTAATACAATTGTGAAAAGAGAGTCCTTAGAAACGCGAAATGGACAACAACTCGAGATCTTTGAATTTTTATCTGTGAGTGTCGTGGATGTTTATTTCACAGTAGAAAACTTGGAAGCGTGCTCTGAATAATTGCATCCTCGATGGCGCTCCATCACCGCGGGGGAAAAATATCACGGGGAGGATCGGGCGTGGTTACTCCCTCAAGGATAGTCGATTCAGCTTGTCGAGCTTCTTTCGGAGCGTTCGTGGTGATGAATCGCATGTTTGCTGCTGATGACGCTTGGGATGGCCGAATCTGGAAGTCATCTGGTGTATGTGGATCGCGGGATCTCATAGTTTTCTCCGCCCTGCTGGGATACTGGAAGGCCTCTCCGACGGAGGTCTGGATAGCGTGAGGACCAGATGTGGCTGTTCCGCCAACGAAGACTCGTTCCATGCCAACCGTCTCCAAGTTTCGCTGCTCGCTCCTTCGAGCTGAGCGACCATCGAGCAACAAATCTCGGGCTAATGCGGGAATTTGACCTCCCATAGGTATCTAGATATCGCTTGATATCGCATCACGTCCAAGTCTGGATTTTGTGTTATGAAGGGTGGAATAGGGAGGCGGCTCCGAACGGAAAATACACTGGTGGGTCTGCACAACAGCTTCTGGTGTGTGCGATTACAGAAAAGTGAAAGCACGTCAAGGAAATGGACTACATGAAGCTTTAATATTGTTCCAGGGCCATGGCCATAAAGAGGAGAAGGTGCATGGCGGGAGATGTTGCGCTTGCGAACTGCTCACTCCGACAATACGGCTAATCTCAGGGACGAATCAAGCCATTCATAGAAACGAAGAATAAAATAAAAGGCCACTCGGCGAAATGACGAGGATGTTTAAAAGCATCTCTCAACAATCAGCGTTTCTCCAATTCTGGTCTGAGATGAAACATCTCAGGGTCATAAATTCGGAACGTCAAAAATATCTACCAGCCCCATGCCAACTCCGAGAAGCGCCGGTAATCTATCTACCATCCCCGGACCCAATATGCAGACACCCGATCTCTCTAAACACCAAACAGAAAACATTAAAAAATAGGGGTATTGTTTTCAGCCGCCCAGAAAAATTCACCGAGCCCATTTCCTTTCATTTAGTTTATGATGATGCAACCGCTGCTGCTCCAACAATGGCGTCCAATGCGCTACTCTGCGTCTGAACCGTCGCTGTTCCCTCTGGTCCACTCCATACTAATCCAAGCTGATTATCCACATTATCCGACCCCCAGATGGCGTTCGCATTCGTCTCCAAGAAGGATTTGTATAGCGCTGCTGTGTCGCTTGGGAGGACCGTTGCGCGGTTAAACAAGAATTGGATGTTACGGCCGAAGATTCCTTTGAATTGTTCTTCGTCTCCATCGCATCCTGTAGCTTCACATGGCTCGTGAAGAATCCCATTGGCGTCTGTCAAGGCTCCGATGGCGGCTGTGGCGATAGTATTAGCGAGAGTATTGTACTTGATGTCATTCGTGGCCCAGGTAAGTTCAGCTAGGCCAGAAAGGATGATGCCTTGGTTGTAGGAAAAGACAAAATTGCCGTCGTTTTTGCATGTGGCAAGTACGATGCCATTGTTGATTGTGTTTTGGGCGTTGATGAGGCCTGAGCCAGTGAACCAGGTGTACGCTTTCAGGGCTTCAGTGAGGTAGTAACCAGATGAGGGTGTCGTAGGAAGACGGGTTGCAAGCTTGGCTGCCGCAGTCAGGTAAAGCTCGTTCTCTACAGCGCCAACGCCTGTCTTTGCTTTGTCCCACCTGAAATCGAGGTGAGTCATGTGATATCTACGGGATTTGGAAGTCACCTACCAGAGGCCACCGCACGATGAATTTCCCCAAGCTCCTTTCGCATCTTCAAATATGGCTGCCGCCGTGTCCAAGTAAGTTTTATTCTGTGTGACGTCGAACACTTTGATCCAGGCGAGAGCCCACCATAGCTCATCATCATAGAAGCCATTAAGGAACCCTGGGTTCGAGCCTCCTGCTGGTGCTTTTTGCAGAGTCGTAGGGAATACTTGTGCTGTGATAGGTGCTGCCTGACTTGGAAAATATTCCTGAAAGTCCGCTAACATAGTGAGAACATTTGCACTGTTCCACCAGTCTCCTCCCCAAAGTCCCGTGGCCGCATTGTACCATGTTTGCATCTGGTTGATTCCCGCAATGGCATAATCCATATAATCCGTTTGCGATGCCCGTTTGTTTAATCGAGATGAAAGTTGAAAAGATCTTGATTCTGGATGAGGGAGAGCATAGGAAAGAGTGAGTGTGGCGCAGATTACTGCCAGACTTTTGCTTGATAAAAATAACATTATGGGCACGTGACGCGAGAAGGTGTACTCTAAGAAGAAGCTCGAACTATTCATTTGAAAGGAAAAGAAGATTACCGCTGTATATAAAGTCCATGTCAGATACGCTGCCACTCGCGACGCATTGTTTTTGGGAAATGGGTCACGTCCTTCAGGGTCAGCAACGACCGTAAAGGGCCATAGATTGGGGGCTCGTCTCGACATAATTGGTCCAATTGACCCATATTGTTCATTTTTGCATATTGAAAAAAGGAATTGCTCCGACTAGCTGGCACATCTAGAACCAGAATTGCCAGCGAGGGCACCCACTGGAAGAAGGGTAAGGCATAAGATTCTCATCTCAAAACGGCCTAGATGTGGAGCCCTCTGATCTCAGCAGGCTGTAATTGGCAAGTTTCGTTTATTTTTCTTGGTCGGAGGATCCTTAATCTCATCATCGCTGCCAAGAACAGCTCCAAACGTGGTCCTGCAGTGACATGTCGAAGCTTGCTCCTTGCTCTGGTGAACTGTCATCGGATCCCCGGCGGCGGTGAGGTTGTTTGAGAGCATGAGGTGAAGAAAGTACTGTAATAAAAGGTTTCCGCTCACTCATCCAAGGGTCAGCTGTGTGCTGGGCGTTTCATGCTCGAGAGCAGCCACTCATGTCATTGCGACGTGTTCGCATGAGCCAAATCTAGATTTGTCCAGGGTGTCCAGAAATTTGGGTTCTTGTTGTCAGCCTTGCTGGCGCAACCTGAAACAGGAGCCAAAATGGTGACAGCGGGCCTGTCCGAGGACGTGGATAATTTTGTTTTCTTGGCATTGAAGAATTGACTGCAATAAGTTTACGTGGTTTCATTGTATTAATAAGTCATATTACTATCGCGTCTGATGTTGAGCTGCAGTCCTTTGGCTGTCAGACTTACCTCAGCCAGTGTCAGTGGAAAGTCACTTGATATTCACGTGATAGGTATCATGCCGTATCTCCTTGCGTAGTCAATTTCACATTTTCTTGTCCAAAAACTTATTTTCTTATATTTTAAAAGACAGCAATCCAACAGTGTGTGAAAATACTACTTTATGACGGTATAATCCTTGAAGCAAGGTTGAGACGTAATATCACAGGATGCACAGCAAGAGCAAGAATCCTGACAGGTGATAATGTAGATTACTTTTAAGTCTACTACTAAACTCGTTGTAGTGTGTGAGAATTAATGAAAGAGACACACTGCCCAATCCACCTGCACATTTTCCGTCACTTAACCTCGTGGGATAAGTCCTCTGCTGTTCAATCCAAACTTTTCTAGTATGGAATTACCTTCCCGCCTCCAGTCAAGGAATAAGTTTGGCCATTCAGCCAGCCATTAGACAAGGCGCTTTTGTTGTAGCTGAGTGTGAATCCATTGCTGTTGATACTACTAAGCGAGGTAGCAGTAAGGTTTTGCACCGTCGTATCATTGGTCAATTTCCAACCACTGGACGAGTCAAGATCGATGTTGAAGTTTGCCTTGCCAAATCCAGAATAGGCAGTGCCTGTCCAGTTTGTGTTTGATGCAAGATTCCAATTGATTGTACTACCATTGAACGCCAAAAGATCTCCAGTCAGTTCGGACTCTGCGACAGACACTGTAACAATGGCAGGCGAAAGGCTTGGATTGTCGGTATAGCTCGCATAATAGTCGAAATCTTGAGTCACCTGGGAGAAATTGGCAGAGATGAGAATACCAGATTCTGCTTTGATTTCAGTGTTGTAAAGGTTAACGTCGGCGATTACATTGCCGAACCAGAGTCCAGGCACAGTCTTGCCAACGGCTGTCAATTTGGTGTCTGTAAATCTGACCACAGAGCCACTAGTCCGCACAGAAGAACTGAAGATGATTATCCCCCCAAGGAGTCCAGCAGTTACTTCTGAGTCTGTCAACTCAAGCAAGCCAGCTCCATCCATGAATGCCACGGGAGCATGCTCTGCCACGCCAACGACATTATTGGCATATACCTCGCCAAGAACATAGAAAATAGCGCTGCCGACACCGGCCGTGTGGGCCACAGAGTTCGAGATATGAAGATAACCAGCCGGGGTGTCTCCGGAGAATGAACTGCAACGATTACCACCCGTAAAGACTTCAACATTGTTGACATAGGCGGTACCGTTACCTGAAGCATACACGCCGTGGGCTACCGGTCCAGAGCTGTACAGCCACGAATCGGAAACATGGATAACAGAACCTGTACCGTAAACGTAGACATTAGCGGCGCCATTGTGGGTCGTGATGTTCAGATGATCGAAGTAACCAGTAGATGCGTTAGCAACGTTGATTGCTGCATTGAAGCCCCAGAAGCTGGCGTCGATGAGATTTGTAGAGTAGCCATACTTGACAATGTCAACGAATGAGAGGTTTAACTCTGCGCCACCTGCAACTACAATCACGCTTGTATCGTTGTCGTAGTTTGAGAAGGCAGTGTGACTCAATGCCGTCTCATTTCCCACGCCAACAAAGTAATAGCCGGCTTTCAGATCCGAAGGTTGTGTTGCCGTTGGCATTACACTGTAGTCGGCAAGAATGGTATTATCTGTGACGAAGTATGACGATGAAAGATCATCACTTGGGTCGCTGAGCACTATTGATGCTATTGCAGCCCCAGAAAATGAAGCGAGAAGCGAGGTGGTAAAGCGCATGATGAAACTGAAGGGGGAGAACTGTATTTTTCTTGGGGGTCAACAGCAATTGAATTCCTGGAGAAAGGAAAAGGGATATGTATGAATCACGGGTCTTTATAGGAAGGTAAATCACTATTCCGCGCTCTCTATGGATACTTCTGAGTGCGTACGTATGCATCTGATGGAGACATATGAAAACCCCGCCGGCTCGGCAGGGAGTATTCTGTATACTTGGTAGAAGCATTGATTTCACAGCATCTACTCTCGTGAGATATCGGTAAAGCTTCAAAATCAAGTAAGGCAACTAGGTCAGCATTCCAGCATGCCCAAGATGATTTTCCGAGCACTATGCTACCCCGCTTCCCCACACTCCGCACCCAACAAAGTTTTGCTGTTTGTTCGTCCCTTGGATTGGTCACTCCACAACTCTTCAAGTCCACCCCGTAGTGGTGGCGTCTTCCCGCTGCCATTTATTCTCCTGCCCACCTCTCCCGAAGTCTCGGGCCTTCCGATGTGGGCGGCACTGCAACAACCTCCCAATAACTGAAGATACAGAATTGCATAAGTCTTAATCTCCCTTGGGCTCTGGCAGTCGACGACAGATTCAATCTAAATCTAAAGATCACGATCTTCTGACATCAGCAACATAAGCGCCGTCTTCTTTCATATTACATTTTCCATCGGCTTTTGCAGCCATGGAGCGCGGAATCACGTTGGAGCCAGTCAAGACAGTGCCTAGCAATGATGGCAAAGCAGGCGTCAAGAAGACCATGACCCTTGGAAGTGTTCGCCATCGTCACCAGGATACGAACGAGATCATTCTAATACCCACGCCGTCAGAAGATCCTAACGACCCTCTCAATTGGTACGCAGCCATGGGAATATATCCATCCAAGCTTACTAATAATCAACAGGAGTCAAGCATACAAGTACTACATGGCAATCGTGATTTGCATTGCCATGTTTATGTGCAATTTCTTGGCTGCTGGACCAACCATTGCCATTGAAGCAACGGCTTTGGATTTCTTTCCAAACGCGGTCAAAACCGGCGCTGCAGGTGTAGGTGCCGCAATCTCCAAGACCGCTTATTTTTTCACCACCACCGCACTTCTCCAAGGGGTCGGTAATTTCATATGGATGCCATTGGTGAACAAATATGGCAGACGACTAGTATACATCGCAAGTTACACAATCTATGTCGCTACTGCAATCTGGCTCTCGGTCACCAAATCGTACGCTAGTTTCCTGGCAGCGAGAATTGTCATGGGATTTGCGGCTGGAGCAGCAGAGACAGTAGCACCATTGTCTATTGCTGATGGTAAGATTTGTCCTCAAATATATGCGTTCGCAGTACTAATCGAAGACCTAGTATTCTTCTTGCACGAGCGTGGCACAATTATGGCGTTAGTCCTCTTCATTTTGATATCTCTCAAACATATGACTGACCTATATTCAGAATGTACACATCTGCGCTCTCGTGCGGTGTTGCTGGAGGTATCATTCTTGACGGGTAAGATTATTCTCATCCGTCTCAACACGGCTTGCAAGGAGAAACGCTAACCGGCTTAGTCTCATTGTCATTCACAGTCCATGGCGAGTCATATATTACGTCGCAACCGGATTGATTGCCGTGGTGTTACTACTGGCCATCTTCACATTCCCTGAAACGGCCTACCTTCGCGACAACATCGGAAGCAACACAACATCTGAGAGCAACCTCTCTAAGGATGCTGGAGAGTCTTCAATCAGTTACAAGGAACAAGCAGGTCACGCTAGTATCCCAAAGAAGAAGACCTACCTCCAGTCATTGAAAATCTTCAGTGGTACATATACCCACGAAAGCCTTTGGAACCTGTTCATCCGTCCCATCGCTCTCATCTGTCTACCCGCCGTCTTGTGGGGTGCGCTAGTCATGTCCGTCACCATTGGTTTCCTCGTTGCAGTGACATCAAACGTCGCGCCTGCATTTGCTGGAGCATATGGATTTGCTCCTTGGCAGACTGGCCTGTGTTTTTTCTCCGCAGTCGTTGGCTCCCTCATTGGTATATTTTTGGGTGGACATCTTGGTGACAAGGTCGCTGATCACCTCACCAAACATAATGGCGGTATTCGAGAGCCTGAAATGCGTCTACCAGCTATTGCCATTAGTCTCATCACAACACCATTGGCGCTAATTCTGTATGGTGTGGGAATTCAATACAAGCTTCACTGGATGTGCCCTACTATTGGCCTTGGTCTTCGTAAGTTAATCCTTCCATCAACCTGTCAGTATATCTATCTCTAACGCACTTCACAGTCAACTTCTCTATTGTTCAAGCTACCAACATCTCTTTGGTATACACGATTGATGCATATCGCCCAATTGCAGGCGAAATTGTCGTTACGGCTATGGCATTCAAATGTGAGCTATTCCATTGCATCAAAAGACCAAAGCTAACATTCCATAGCTTGCTTTGGGTTCCTTCTCTCTTTCTACACCAACCCTTGGATCGCCGAAGTTGGCTACTTGCATGCTTATGGAACCATGGCTGGGATTGCGGCGTTTATTCTTCTATTGACGGGTCCCCTCTTTGTCTACGGGAAGCGAATCAAGGCTGCTTCTTGGCACTGGTGGGTGGTCCGATATGTGCATTGGGATATGGACCGAGAAGTCGGCGAATAGCTTTCTTGTGCTGGGCATTTCGATTAATGGACTTGGGAGGAGAGGGTCCATGGCGCAGATCAAGCAGACTGCACCTCATTTGGAGATATGTTCCATGTGTACTCAGTCCTTTGATGGAGAAATTTATCATCATCGGGCCAATTATTATAGATGCGTCATGAGCGAAATTCATAACGAAGAGGAGAGCTTTGATTCTCGAAATGATGATTTAATCTTTACTTGTTAAGAGAGTTACGCCATGTCCCATGCACTGTACCCATGCAGGACTATCATACGACTTAGTCTTAAGAAACCACATGAAATTCTCACCGAGGTCTGTCCATGTTTCCTACGTGGATATGTCACATCAAAACGTCGTCCACCTCCACTTCCATGATAGTTGCTAGATTGCCTTGGCATTTCTCTCGTCAGAATTAATCTTACTCTTTCATCTCTCCAAACCAACTACGCCTAGGATCCAGGCTCCTCGATTCCTCGGCCCACCTCCCTGACCAGCGGATACCGGCAGACGAGATAGCACACCCAAGGGCCAGACCCACGATGCCGGTCGGACCCGCAGGAGATCTGTTCATGCAGATCCCAAAGAACTGACGCGCGGCTTCCCCATCGAAAGCAGACCCATGCCCGCAGCCAAAGCCAGAGTCAAAGTCCACTTTCGGAATCGGTTTTCTGGGGTGCCGGGGAAGGTGGGCGGCGGTTATTACCTGAGCCGCCTGGGACCTGCTCCCCCACCGCCACTTCGACCCGAGAACAGGGAAGACGGATGGGATTTATTATATGCGGGGGATGGCGGGGAGGACGCGAGGCTGAGGAGGACGACTGGGAGACTACAAGGCTTGATTGTCTGCTGTACCATTGATGTCTCGCTAAAATCAACTGTGAGGAGACTTTCCCCGTGCTCTGACTATTGTTAAGGTTATATCTTTGTTATAATATTGTCAATTACACATCTAACCCGCCTTACGGACCTATTATCCGCATCAGCACCATGGACAACTCGAATCATTCCCTCCAAGGCAAAGTGGCTGTAGTCAGTGCCTCCGATTCTGGCATCGGCGCTCAAATAGCCCGTGACCTCTCAGCACTAGGAGCACATGTCGTGATCAACTACCCATTCCCTCACTTCAAAGAGCGCGCCTCAGCCGTCGTCCAGACATTGAAAACGCCTGGTCTCGCAGTTGAAGCCGACATCTCCAGCGTCGACGGCCCACAAGCCCTCATCAATGCCGCTGTGAACGAATACACAGGCAAGATCGACATCTTGGTCAACAATGCCGGCATCGCGGTCAATCTCCCTTTCGAGGAACAAACTCTCGCTCATTGGGATAGCATCGTGAATCTGAATTGCCGTGGGACCTTTCTCCTCACACAAGCGGCCCTCCCGCATCTCGCGTCAAAGGATTCGCGGATCATCAATATCTGCAGTATCTCGTCCCGCGAAGCACCAGCAATGCAGACCATCTACGCTGGTTCGAAAGGCATGGTGGACTCCATGACCAGGGTGTGGGCTCGGGAGCTCCCGCCCAAGTACGGATGTACAGTTAATTCTGTGAGTCCCGGCCCGACGATGACGGAGGGATTTGCTGCGGCTGGCGATGAGATGATGAAGTTGTTGGGATCCGTGATTGACAAGACGCCTGTGGGAGCGAGGTTGGCAGCGCCGCAGGAGATTTCTTATGCGGTGACTATGCTCTGTATGCCGAGAGCGAGCTGGATAAATGGTGTGAATATAAATGCTTGTGGAGGGCTGTGGATGGGGTAGTGATAGCTTAAGGGAAAATTTTATGAGAAAAACATATCCAGGTCGCTTGACAACACTTTTATCACGAACCCAAATGATTGAAATATAATTCCTGGGATCCATTGCTTAGCTACGCTTGCCGCGGCATCATTAAAACAGTGACAAACTTAGATAAGTTTTTGTTTTCTCGAAGGGGTCGTGTCAGAACTTTGAATCTGAAAGCTCGACGGTGGAGCTAAGAGAACTATCTAGGTAATATATACATGAGTAACAGAGGCAATAGGATCTCTACAATCAACGCCAGAGTATTTATACCGCTCAAACAAACCCAAGCGGTGTTACAGTTTCAAGTTCTTCTCTTCCCACTCATGAACATTTTCCAAACCTACCGTTCCAGACTTGTCTCCCTGATCAAGATAGCCACAAACCACACCCTTAGGATCCCACTTCCTTCTCAAATCCATGAGTTTCCTCCCCTGCTCCTCACCCCAAAACCTCGTCCGCCTGACCTGAAAATCAGAGTCTCCCATGTAAGCACCTACCGAGTGGCGTTCCACACCCGCCATGACATTCGCCAGCCAAGAACTACACCTCTCATCATCGTGCGCATCTTCCCATATCGTGTACAGAGCAAAGTAGTGATCGGATTGCATGGAGAGGGCCATGTCCGGTAGCTGTCGGCGCGAACCAGGAGCCATGGAGAACCAGAGAGCGAAGGTCTTGGTTCCGGATGGGAGGGTGGTGAAAGCTTCTTTCAGGACCTCGGAGACGTTGGCATCGTCGTTTATGAAGGCGTTGTCGCATCGATACCGGTGGTTGTGGGGGTTGGCACAAGCTTGGTCGGTGTATTCTTTCGCTAGACTTGTGGGTTGACTTGGCAGTTCTGAGACTGCTCCTGCCGGATGAGAGCTGTCAATTTCTTTGAGGGAATTTAAAGCTGCTTCTTCGGAGTTTTGAAATGTGACAAAGTGCGCTACTATCATCAATTCGTCTTTGCCTGGTGGATAAAGACTGACAGCCACCGCTTCAATGCCATCATCGCATTTCTCGGAGACCTGCACTGTATGAGTTTAATTGAACAGAGACAGCGAGAGTAAACCTACTGCCAAAGTCCAATCCATGACGGTTTTATACTCGGAGATCGGCCACACAAAAGTGGATGACTTCATGCAACTAAAACTGTCTCTTAATTCGAGATAAAAAGCCGTCACAATAGCAGGAAACCCTATTTAGAGCTATAATCAGATAGGTGTCACAAAATCTTTGATATATGACTGACCTGGACCAGCTCCTTTTGCAGCCCACAGGAGTTCACTATTTTCGTGGCGGTCACAATGCAAAATTTTGCCCTCACTCGTAACAACATCTACGGCGAGAATCTTTTCACACGCCCAACCCCAGTGCTGCAGAGAAGATTATCAGTCATCACTCATCCAGATAAATAGAGCTTGCTAAACCTGCATACCGCACAATTCCATCCCATGCCCCCCTGTAGCAGAAAACCACCCAATCCCACATCAGGACAATGGCCACCCGCAAACATCTTTCCTCTAGGACTGAGCAATCCATTCAGCATCGAACCCGTGGTACTGGGCGAAACCTTGATGATGGTCTCCGACTCATTCAAGTCCATGCATTTGAACTTCCCCAGATCGATCAGTATGGCATCGTCTCTGACAGACCACGCTGCCCAGCTATGGCCTCCTGATCGAACGGATACGCGGTAATTCAGCTTGTTGGCGAGTTGCATCGCTTCGACAATGTCGTTTACGGAGGTGGCTTCCACAACGCCGCGTGGGTATCGGTCGGGTCTTCGGTGGTTGAAGACCCTCCCGATGCGTGCCTCTTCGTAATTGGGAGAGTCTTGCCAGATAACGGATGCCATTCTGTCGGATGTGGAAAAATAAATTTGAGAAGATAATTAATGGGGCGGTTAGAGCGAGGGTTTGAGAGCCAATATCAAAAAGGAAAAAGGTATTACAAGATGACGCAGTGTTATAAACAGTGGCTTCCAGGATTACTCTTCCTCACTTGTTCGGATAATGGAATACGCTCATCAATGCCCCTCGATTTTCGTCGCCCGTCAGAGGGCTACAAACTTCACCCCGCCTCCGCCTCCACCTCCACTTCCGCACAACTTTCATGTCCGCCACCTCCACCAGTTCCAGTGTGGGGTTGGCGGGGTAGCACAGCCACTCGAAAAAACATCTCAGCTTTCGTCTCGTGCTCAAGTGCCATAGGAAAATCAGAGTGTGAAATGTTTCAAGCAGGTCACGGCTTGTCTATCTGTATGAGATCTTTCTCTCGTCAAGGCATATGCTATCATTTTATAGGGCAAAATGTGCTGCAATATTTGCAGTTGAACATCCTACTTTACGGACGAAGGAACCTGTAGTCCTCCATAATCCTCTCCAAGAGCCTTCCCCTCAAAATCCAATGGCTTTGCCTCTAATAAAATATACAACATTCTCGCCCATGCCGTCGAACTGGTATTCCGCCACGCGTGCATGGTGCCACGCTGTACGCTGATATCGCCCTGACGCAAAACCCTCTTCTCGCCAGAATCCAGGATGAGTTCCACCTCTCCACTCAACACCACCCCATAATCCAGCGAGACGGTCCGATGCATTGGGCTGACAACTCCCGGCGGCATGTCGACCATCCGCATGACTGAGCCGCCTGGAATCATGATCCCGGGTTTGTTTTCCAGGTAGTGAGCATATGTTTTGACGTCCGCGTTGGCGCTCAGTTGTACGGGTGTGGTGTTGGTGGCATAGCAGAGACTGAAGATGGCATCATTGGGGATCTGCTGGTACGGGAGGGGTTCCTCGATGGCGGTTGAGAAGATGGCTTTTCCGTTGCTGTCGTGGTCGGTGATGAATCGTTGGGTGTGGCTCAAGCCGCGATCTGCTGGGGTGGTGGAGTTTGACATGGTATAAGACGTAAGAATTGAGAACGATCAATCTTTAGGTGGCCTGATTCAATAGATTCAATATAACACAATGCACATCTTCAGTGTTTTGTAGTATTTTTATGAGGTTGAATTGTGGGTAACTCTCCTCCTGTTCTCGGCTCCACATTCCGAGCTGCAACTTCTGCGAATCAAATATGCGTGCCTTGCATGAGCTTCTCCCGTATGCGAGTCTTACGAATTAGAATGAGTGACAATAGCTCTGTATCTCCATGAAGATGTTAATCAAATATATTCATGAGATGTGTCTCAAACTTTCGGTGGATTCAGGTCCAGAATCATATCTGACGACATCGAGGTAATCTTACGCGGAATCATTCATCCAGAATACTATGTAAGATATAAGCTCGAGTTCGTGTTACTTCCTCTTTCCAACTCAATTCCGAGATGTTAATTCTTCAGACAATTATATTCCTTGGACTCAACCCTAACCCTAACCAGCGGGCTTAGATGCCGACATGACTGGACTAAACCCCCAACAACTTTGACAACTACAAAAGTCATCACCAATCCCGGGTGCCGAAAACCCAACAAATCTTTGCGAAACCTATAAAATAGCATCTCCGTCATCCAGCGCATGACCTGGAAACACTTGTCTGTTCGCCAGTCTAAGTACCCGCTTCGGGGTCATCTGGCCGAAAGCAACACCACCGGACGATAGCCGAACAAAGCCTAAACAATTCTTTCGCCTTGATTTCCTAAATCCTAGTCAGCCGGCCTCAAAAATATGCTATCTTGTGAGGAAGCTATTGACGGCGCAACATCATCGATGGATCGAAAAATCGCCAATCTTACCGGATATTGAATCGCAATGGATCGAGGGGACCGAATTATTGTCCTACTGGTAAAGAAATGTAATAGCTTGCGTCAAGATAGGTCGTATATGTCTTGTGGTCCGATCCAAAAGAACGATGACCTTGAAACTAGTATAACAATGGAAATCGAAAACTTTAGTTCTTGCTTAATGCAAATATTGAGTTTCTCATCACACACATGTCTCTCTATTTCCTAGTTGCAGGAATCTCACATATAAATTGGGTCTCCCTCTCTTCAATCTTTTCATAAACATCTCAGTATCATTCTTCATCATGTTTCTAGCCAAATCCTTACACGTGGCCGCCCTCTGCTTTTCAGCACTCACTCCCCAGGTCCAAGCCTATTCGAGACGCCCGTCCTATAACTTCGGTCCAGCAGGATATCTACCTAATGTAGAACCGTCTCCAATAACCTGGGTAGGAACACCCACACCCGGGGGTGCCAACGTCACCATTCAAGGATCCTTACAGGTATGTCCGTCTTATTTTCTATCTATTTGACCTCTCTCAGTGGGATAACGAGCTCGGCTAATGCGTATCCACCCAGCAAATCGTCGCCAGGATCATTGACTTGAATCCGAATCACGAGTTGGCAAGACGGTTCAATGGGGAGGCTGAGGATGAGGTTGAGGATGCAGATGCCTCAACTGGAGAGGTCCTACAACCCCGCGATGAGCTCTCATCGGTAAGTATAGCCCACGCTTGGCTCAAGATCCAACATGGAAAAATATGCTGACGAAGTCCATTGCGTACAGAACTGGCCTCCCAACTGCTGGCCGCCGCCTGGTTACTACCCTGCATTAGTAGACGCCATTGATGACGGCGTTGCTTATCTGCGTGGCATCAAAGGGGATTGCAATCTCGGGGTAAGTACCACCGTTCTCACAACACGCCCCCATCCCCGTGGCACATGACGATACTCATCTCAGCCTTTACGAACACAGGCCGGACCAAGCAATTGCTCGAGAGTCTCCTGCTCGTACAGCTCAGCCATTTATTGGTGCAACGACGTAAGTTCATCTTCATACAGATCCATCGTACTATAGTATCGAGTGGTTGACTCTACCTTCTAGGGCCCACCGGTCAGCGTCCCGTGTGGTAAACTTGGCGATTATGCAAAAGGTATTACGGACAAGTGCTTCAAGGGCTGGCCGCTGCAGCCTCATGGCTTGATCGCAATGGGCCAGCTGTTCAACGAGAGGGGCCACGAACACGACTGGAATGTGATTGTGACGGCCGATAAAAGCGATGGTTGCCTAGGGCGGTGATAGCTCAGCGGATGGGAGAGCGGTCGTAGCAAGGCCCTCCACCGATCCCTATCTTGGAAAAGGGCTTTTGGGGGACGGTAGATTGATACAAGTCATTCATGTTATTTTATTGTTAATGGAGAATATCTGCGACAATTCCTTTAAGTGGTCGTTATGGTACGCGCAAACTTCTAAGATATCGTAGTGGCAGCCAACTGCAAGGCAGAAATCGGTGGTGGCTATGTTCTGGTTTTAAATGGGGCCGTCATTTGCGAAATACCTTTGCTAATTGCAGGTTTGGTGTCAGATGCACCATTGGAAGAAGTCGCAAGTGCTATGGCTGCTTTGGAAGGAATACTTACCACTTGACCAGGTGCTATATCTGCTGCTAGAGATTTGATGTTGTTGAATTTTGTGTGTCCGCCAAATATTCAAAATTATGGTTCCACAGATTTTGGACTCGTTCGATATTAAAGCGATGTGTTTAGTTAGTGTATTAGAATTAGCTCGCAAACCCTTTGCTTCGTCGTATAAAGAAGAACGATATATGTTCGCGTGTTTTGTAACACTTGATGAAATGTGACAATGTGATCGCGATTTTGCTCCAGTATTTAAATCAAGACGACAAGGAAAGAAGCTTGATGATATATTTTATGCTCGCATGATAAAAACACCAAAAAACCGAGCAGAGTTGCTGGAAGAAGAAGGAGTAGCGAGCCAGCCGGATATATTCTATTGAATCTATCGTTAATATTCAATCGGTTCTTCCACAGACTTTGCTATTTCCCAGTAGACCATGGTCTCATCCCGCGTCAACAGTATCGATCTCGATTCGGAAATGAAAATCCGGGGCCCCATGCTCCGCTTTTTTAGCCTGAACTCCATCACCATTTCGCGCGTTCTTTGGTTCGGGGACTTAATTGATTGTAGCATGCAAATATGCAGTCAGCTTCTCCAAATTCCAAATCTAATTTCTTGCATCCCTAAAGAAATAGTCCGCCGTTCATCGTCGTGCATCACGAGGTTTTTCAAGTCGAGCACGGAAACTTACTCTTCCAAATCATTTTTCCATGCTAAATAAGTCTAGTTCTGTTTTCCTGCCGTCTTTTGTACACTTTACACACAGCAACAGGAAAGGTTTGCTGAACATTGGGTAGACGGATTTCTATTCGCTCCCTCATGACCTTCATTTACATCTACTAACGTCTTGTGCTGTCTTTTGTCGGAAAACGTCAAATGGGATAACTGCCGCTGTTATCGCTGACTCGCTACCAGAGATGTCCCACATGGCGAGGGGGGTCGAGCACGTATCTACGTTACATTGAAGTTGTGTAACCCCACATGGATCCCTTGCCCTGTGGAGAAGGTATTGTATCTTGATGTAGCAAACCCGACAGAAAATGAGTGCTTTATAGGGTACTTGGAACATTTCATCTATCTAGCTGATGGGAGCCGGGTTTCATGATAATAGATATTAGAATTCTTTAGAGAGATGACAAACTACTAGAATTAGGGAAGCGCTGAGAATTTCCTCAAAAAGCGACTATTACTCTGCTCGCGGCACGGACATGATCCCAATTCGAGATGGGGAAGGGATCTGTGGAGGGACAAAAAGTGGCTTGATATTTCCCCGCATGAGAGATCAGTGGTCATAAAAGAGACGTCTCGCACAGCTGACTCCCATGCCATTTCTTAAACCAAAAGTATTTGAATCACTGTACAATCTCGTGACCACGGAGGACAGGATGGCGTCAGAAAACATCACTACTCGCCGAGAGCCTATTATTAGCGAAGATTCATACATTGGGAATGGATTATCGCAGATGAAGTCCTCAGGGGCGGTTACCATTTCCCCCGAGCTCTTTGAGAAAGTACGTACTCTATTCATGTTCTCGGTTCAGCTACGGAAGAGAGAGTAGAGACTGATGACTGTAGCTTTATCTTACTCCTAAAACGGCGCCAGTAGGCGACTTCAGGAAGCGTTTCGCCAATCCAACACCTTTGGGGCTGATGGGGTAAGTGATTAGTCTAGGAGTTATTAAGTATAGCTTCTAAATTTTTGAACAGATTCGTGATTGCCGCTCTCACATTTGCAGCCATCGAAATGGGTTGGGGTGGTGCCACAACTCTCGATGGTGTCGCGTAAGCCTTCTCTCCTCGTTCTTTTCATCTCATCTAACCTATAATAAGCGGCATATTTTTCTTTACTGGACCTGTTCTCCTTGTTCTGGCCTTGATTTTCGAATGGATAATGGGAAATTTCTTTTCCATGATGGTTATGGGCATGTTTGCCGTCTTCTGGCTATCCTTTGGTCTTCTGGAGCTGCCAACTCTTGAAATTGCCAATTCCTACTCTCCAACGGGCTCCGCTACCGCAGGAGCAGCATCCCAAGCCTACAATGCAGCTGTGGCCTTGTATCTGACAATCTGGGGCTTTTGGCTATTCACTACTTTTTTGTTTACCTTGAAGACAAATACAATTTTTGCGTGTATCTTTCTCTTCGCTTTTATCAGTAACTTTATATTTGCGGGGGCATATTGGAACGTAAGTAAAGGGAATTATGACTTGGCTGGACGGCTCCAGAAAGTAGGTCTCTCCGTAAAGTAATCATCAGATGACGCTAACGTGATAGGCTGGTGGTGCTTGTTTCTTTGTGCTGGCAATGTTGGGATGGTATATTACTGTCGTGATGATGTGCGCAGAAATGAGGATTACTATCAATTTACCTGTTGGAGATTTGTCGCATTTTTGGCCCAGATCCGACGTTGATTTGGCGGATTTGGAGAAAGGCAAAGGTGATTAAGGTGGTTGTCAAATTCTACATTATCCCAACTACAAGCCACTATATTTAATCAACTTAGGTACAATTCGAACTCCTGCTTAAAAATTTCTGTCGTCCATGTTACAATGTATGAAGATTTAGTTATCTAATTGACTAGGCCGTTATTATGCGATTGTTAATACACCGTAATAGCCTACTGCATCTTAGATAGATTTCCGTACGTGGAAATGAATTTACCAACAACAAGAAACCTCCCCATTCCAGTTGAAACCTTTACATGGTGGTCAAGACATCAGGGCAATAAACGTGAGACATAGTTGAGTCCTATCAGGCCAATAGAACAATCTAGGGGAAAATAAATATAGGTGGGTGAAAACTGTAATTGTTATCCTTGGTGAGTTGAGCGAGCTGGAATATGTCATGCTCTGGATCTGTAGAAATGTTTGAAAGATGATGAAGAGGAAATGTCTTTGGTGTGATAGAACAAGGACTCGTTTACCTACTACGTCAAGAGAGGATATACTTTCGCCGGTTTCGTGGACTATAGATCAGAGGAAAATGAAGTTTTTGTCGGGATGGATCACATAAAAAGTATTGGAAGCTACAATTCTCGCTGTGAGTATTTTATCCTAACCGAGAAACGGGTTGACTATTTTCCCGGATTGCTTAACTTCTCTGACAGTTGTTGAAGCCAAGTCAGATCCTAACGATGGCGGGAGGTTCAACGGCGTGTCTTGACTTCACGTAGAGGAAAACTCAGGCTGGGAGCACGACGCTGGTCCTTATCTATTATAGTCGTTAGTCAACAAAGCTATTGCACGCCATTTGTGCCATTGGTTGAGGAACCATCTCTAGTATGCAAGCCATTCATCTGAGGAGCATCTTCCTCACTAGATTCATCCCCAATGTCCAAAAGTCTTTCAGCTTCAATAGCCTCTCCAACCTCTGTCATAGATAGGTATTTCAAATTCCAGCAATTGGATATGACTTCTCCTAAAGCAGGCAGTAGCATCGTATTTGGGAATTGTTTCTCTCGAATCCGTTTCTTGATTTCCTCTCCATCATCAGTTTGATTTAATTCCGGCCAAGGCTCTTCGCCATTGACGATGAAATATATTGCTGTTCCAAGTGCAAAAATTTCAGTTGCTGGCGTGATTCCCATAGCTCTCGGAATGTCTCTTCCATTTTCATCGAAAAGACGAGATTTTAGGCGGTAGGATGATTGAGAGACACTTCCATCGATCGACGCTCCTGCCCAGTCTCCAACTTTGAGATTCAGATCTTTGTCAAGAAACATATTGACAGCGTGGATATCGGAATTATATACACCTAGTGCATGGGCAAATGCCAGTGCTTCGGTTGCTTGTGCAGCCCATCGATATAAGAGTCCAGGTTCCGGAGAAGGTTTGTCAAATACTTTCAGATTATGAAAGTATAACCATAAGCTCTTGTTTTCTGCGAGCTCTAGGACGACACCAGCTCGAATAGTATCATGAATGCCGTAATATCTGAGGATGCTAGGTGGATGATTATTGGCCATAAACCGTTCATAGGCTTCTCTCTCTATCGGGAAGTGGGTTGTGATGCAATTTTCGTTAAAAGACTTGCATACTCGAGGTGGATTGCCCGAAAGACGATAAACAGTTGACGTGTAGCCCCAATTATCGAGGACTTCGAAGTCTTCGATCATGACGAGCCGCAATTGAGATCAACAGCTCTTCAGGGACAAGATTTCTTTTCAGTCAAATGGCAAGATCGCCAAGCTTTTGGTAGAAAAGTGACTTGACTCTGCGGGTGAACTTTTGAGCATGAATCCTTTTGGGGGGGTGAAGATGAAAACACGTTGATGCCTAGATATCCAGAAACAAACAGAACCAGTAGCTAATTCCACGGGGTGTGACTCGAGTAGCCGAGAATTCTACCTAGCTCCACTATTGGGTTTTCGTAACCTCGCAAGTGAAACCCTAAACTTGTATCAACAAATATCACAACTCGAAGATGGCGGAATCGAAGGAATTGAAAGTTAGAACCGGGATGGTACTCTCAGTCATCGGCAGTGGTATACTTCGGCCCAGCTTTCTCAAGACTGTAGAGAGTGTTAATTATATACAGGTACTATGGCAACAGCAATACTATCAGGCGTCATTGATGCATGTAAAAAAGACAAGGATGCAGGGAAATCACCACGATTTCATAAATTCATTGCCACTGTGCAAAGCGAGGCCTCAGCGTTGAGACTACAAGAGCGTTTTGCGAATATTGAGGTCATTCAGGGCGACAACATCAAAGCTATGAAAGCAGCAGATGTAGTCCTCCTTGGCTTCAAACCTTACATGATCGATCAAGTTTTAAGACATCCAGGAGTGAAACAAGCCTTGGAAAACAAACTCGTCATTAGTGTTCTCGTCGGTTCCCCTCCAAGTAAGCTTGAAGCAGCTATCATCTACAATTATTCTGGACAATTCGATGTGGAAAGGCTTCATAAAACGCCCATATACATCAAAAGAGCAATGCCCAACCTTGCGGCTGAATATGGCGAGTCCATGACTGTTATTGAGAGTAACCTAGATCCGAACCCCACCTTCGACGAGGTTACTGATTGGATTTTCCTCCAACTCGGTAAGACTCAATCAGTACCCTCTGACTTGTTTGATGTAGGAGGGGTCATGGCTGGCGCAACTGGTGCATTCCTCTCCGTTGCTTTCGATGGTATGTTAGATGGCGCCGTGTCACAAGGCCTGAAGCGGGCAGATGCGAATCGTATCTTGAGCCAGACTCTTGTCTCGTTAGCAAAGCTGCTTGAAAATGAACACCCAGCTGTTTTGCGAGAGAAGGTCAGCAGCCCGAAAGGTACCACTATTGCGGGTTTGATGAGCTTGGAAGAGGATGGAGCGCGGTGGGCATTCACAAAAGCGGTGATCGCTAGTAGCAAACGAAGCGAGGAGATTGGGAAATCAACTTGAAACTTTAAAATCTTTATGGGTCTAAACTTAAATAGTTCTCACTCTTTGAAATCTCATGGGATCGTCGTCCTCGCTATCATCTATCATTTGCAATGTGTCGTCCATCTCTTTGGTATTCCTCTTCTCTTGCCACTCCCACCAAAGCCGCCACATCGCCATGACCGAGAGGGTAAGCGGAATCGTCACGGCCCAGTAGATCCAAAATTTGTGTGATATCACTCCGTTCGTATCTGTGCTTGAAGATGGCTGATCCCACGAGAACATTGACATGCTGAAGAGCGTCTGGGCTAGGGTGAGACACGTGGAAAGAATGGCAATTTGGATGATGAATACTTACAGCAACATAAGTCCCAGGTAGGAAGACCGTTGTGATCAAAGCGAGTGTCTTCATCGCACTCGAGTCACGAGCACTGTTCACTGCGATCTTGGCGTTTATGGAGTTGTCAATCTGTGCCATAAAGGTGTAGAGCTACCCAGCTTTAGTATATGTTCAACTCAACGTAGGTGATACTGACCACATTGATTTGCGACTGCACCCTCTGCTTCATCGTGTCTTGCATTAAACAAAAGCTCTTGGCGTCGGAAGCTAAATATTCCAGCCCCTCCAACACTTCCCTGTCCCTGTTTCTCCGACGGTGTTCATCTCCATCCTTATCACTGATATCCGTTGTCAATTTTTCTGCAAACTCTATACAGTCACGCACCCATAGCGCGGCCTTTTCAAGGTAGATTATCTCAGTCAATAGAGTGTGCATATCTTTGGTGAGCGCTCGTATTCTTTTCCGTGGGATTCGCTCGGGGTGAATGTCTAACTCTTCCTTTTTCACCAAGCGACCAGCGAAAACCACTCCAGTTTGCCGCTCTAGATCCGTGACGCGATCTGAGAGGTCCCATGCAAGAAGGTGTGAGCGAGAGAGATAATTATCAAGTAGCACAAGAGAAAGGAGCACAGGGTGTGTCCAGAGACGAGTGGAACATTGAAGCCGGGAAAGGAGTTGAGAAACTTGTGTAAATTCTGTAGTTCGCTCGTCACCGTAGAATCGTGTCTGAACCAGGTGATGACGATTGATGTTCAAGTCCATCGGGTATTTCCATTGCGAGTCAGCCATTATGGGGAATATGGTATGCAAATAGACACCATGAATGAATGCCGTGGTCACTCCCGTCTCTGGGTCGTGTGACATGGCGAGTGCGTAATTGCCGATAGGCATTTTTTGCGGAAACTTGATAGTTATTCCTACCCGTACTAGCGTATCAGAGGCATCCGAAAGTTGAATATGTCTTGAAAAACATCCTTGGTTGTTAAATACAGATTCAAGAGTTGCTGGTGGCAGATGGAATTCACGCTCCAAGGCCAGAAATGACTTTCGACTCATGTGAAATCCCGGAGGCCGATACTCTATTCTCTCACAAAAAAGCAACCTGATACCACCTTCTAGTTTAGCATCTGTTCTTGGAGGGAGAGGAGCAGCAAAAGATCCCTTTCATTGTAAGTCACGTGTCAATGTATCCTGAGAGAATCTACCTTCTGCGCGAGCCAATCTGGAATGTCTCTATCTTGAATAGACGACTGACGGAAATTATCTGGAGAACAATCTTCTATCTGTAACTACTTAGTATTTATGTGGAGGTTGAGGTTTAGAAAGGCCAGACCCCGGAATGTTTCCACATCTCCACTGAATGCAAGTCTACATCAGGGTGAGTGTTGGCTCTGAAGAGCGCAACATCAAGAAGCTCATCGTGTCGCGTTTTGAACATTTTGATACAATCTATGTTTTCATCGAAGCAGCTCTGAAGGGTGATCGTCTGAGAAAAGGTTATTTGAATGAGGTAAGAAGAGGATGTGGCAGTGCTGCGGCTGAGCTTTGCGGCCATGAGGCATAATTGGGATCTCACTGGTGTCACTCAATTGGGTTTTCTGGCTGTCTGGTTATGACAAACAGGATTGAATCCGTTATTATTAAATGAAAGTTTTGATTTACTTCTTTTTCCACTTTCTAAATGCGCTACTAAAACCAAGACTATTGTTATCATTGTTCAAAGGCGTCGCAAGAGCTTGAAGCTCGACCAACGGCACCAGGCTCGGTCTTCCATGTGCACACTGGAATGGGAATTTGCAATTCGCAAGTCGTCGAACCAAGATTTGACATTGCTCCATTGTCAGTTCGTCGTTGAACATGATGGCGCTGCGACAGGCTCTCGAATTCAACATATCGATCAATCCTTGAGGGCAATCATGTATCCTTTGCAGCCACGTTCCATGTCTAGGTGGAGGTATTGATCCTCGTTCATGAGACTTCCACACTTCGAAACGAATAAAGTCTATCAATAAACGAGAATCTATTTTGCACCGCTCCACAATACCGGGAGGGAGAGAGCAAACCACAAGGTATTGTTGAGCAACACCTTTAGTCTTGCATTCTGGTTGTAATGGTGAAGAAGAAATGTCATACAGAATACCCCAATTAGAAAAGTGCTGTTTATATGTGATGAGCGGTTGAACTTCCTGCAAGGGAATTTTAAAATGAAGAGGCTTTTCTAATGCCTGAGTTTTTATGAAGGATGAAGTGAGGTTATCTGGAGCTGGTGTACAGAGTTCTTCCAGAAGAATCTCGATTCGAATCCTCTCATCTGCCGCATGTTGGTCAAGTATTACTAACGACTCTTCGATATTGCAATCACAATGGGTTTCTGTCCCTGGCTTCGAGGTTGATACTCGAAGAAGTATAAATTTCTTGTCTACTTGAGAAATCACTTCAGAGTTTCTCAAAGAGTTTCTGGATATTCGACCTTTTATTCCAATCGCGGATTCTTTAAATGCTTGATCAATGTCTATTTGAGAGCAATTATGTCGGTGGCCACGAAGAATATCTTGCGTTGGCATATCAACCTTGTCGAACGATACCATGGGGATACCCTGCTCAACAGGCGCAAACACTGGATTGCCCCAATTTCGTAAAATTTTCATTACCCAAGGACTTGAAGTACTGCTGTCATCTGGTGAGAGACTTCTTATACTTTGGCGAGAATCGGGCCTATTTGTTTGTCCCAAAGCACCGCCTAAAGACGTACCTGTGGGAATGGTAAACCCGGTACGGGCGTCTACCACAGATTTCAGCTTTGTAGTAGGGTTCATCCAAGTGACAGCATGATCGTTACCAGATCCACCACGTGTTGAAATATGGTCGATTGCTTGAGTGGAGGTTTGTGTAATCACAGGTTGGGCTTTTTGAGTGTCGACGTCATCAAAGGGCCGACGGATGATCTTTCCTTTTCGAGAAACAGGAGGTTCTGTCCGCCCTATAGAATCAGGCTTCAGTGTTCGCATAAGAAACTCACCCTCAAGTCCCGGACTTGTTGAGGATGAAGCAGTAAGCGGTCGCTGAACTTGAGAGACACAATCCCCTTCTGGCTCTACAGAACAATCTCCTCTTCGATGTTGGTTCAGATTGCCAGTTCTAATTCTTGTCCAATGTTTGAAAGATGTAACTTCTTTTGATGAAGCGGTCTGATAGAAAGAAGGGAATTGAACATTGGTACCAAGAAGGTCGAAAGGTGGCTGTTTACGTGATGTATTTGCTTGAACACTTGGACTCTGGGCTGACGATTGCGTCTTGGCTGTTTCCGGTCTTCCTCCACATATTAGGGTAGGATACGACTCCGACTTCTCATTCGAGGCAGGTTTCGGTCGACCATGGACAATGTTTTTCGGTCGAAATTGATACTTTTCTAGGAACTCTCTGATCATGGTTTGCAACAGCTCTAAGATGATATTCAAGTCGTTGGTTTTTTCATCCAAAATTGCGTTGATGTTGAGCGGTGGCGCATTTATGGAGTTACCAACCCTTTTCAGGTCAATATTTATGAAGTATTTGGGCCATCGATCAACACCCTTCCGAGTCAATTTCAACTCCTTTTTTGTGTATCCTTCACTGTTGTATCTGCTGTCTTTGGCACGCCGAGTTTGCTCTGTGTCATCCATATCCACCAAATTATCCAGATTTCCAAAAGCAGAGTTTATAAATAAACGATCAATCTCATTGTGAAGGACGTTGTGACCACCAAACCGCGAGATCGGCTCTAAGCCAAGTGACAAAAATTGTACTGCTTTGGTAGCAGATGGTTCAAGGGAGATGGCGCCTGTCAAGTTTAACCTCCCTGTTGACCCATCAACAGCGATCCAGGATGCCTTCTCCTCAGGAGTAATGTAAGACGCCTGGGAAAGGATATTGCAGATCCTTGAGATTGCGTTGCCACCAGTTAGGGAAATTTTCGACGGGAAGCGAATTGTGATTGTTTGATTCGAGTAGGAGTCTCTCACGCTGATTGAAACATTACTTGGCCAAGCAAGAAGAAGCATCACAATGTCGTGCTTCAACTCATCCCATTCCTTTCCAGTCCCTTTATATTTCTCCATCGTGATAGCTCTTTGCCTGATGCGAACAGGCATATTTCCGAATAGATCATACACAGAGACTCGAGTTCCGTGGTCGAAAACAAGAAGCTGCTGTTGCGAGGAGGCGGGCGTCTGTCTTGAGACAATCTCAGATCGGTGGAGACTCAAGGTATTATGAGACCTATATAAATGATGGCGAGATGTGATGGCAACCAATGCCATTGCAGACAGAGCAGCCAAAAATACACCATGACTTCCATAGGTTGGAACCGGACTATTCCATTTTGAGGTGTCTATCACGTGTTAGACGGTGGTATGAAAGCAGGAGAGTAGACTTACGGTACATCTTCCCAAGGCCCCCATTGACACTGAACTCGTCCGGTTCTATCCCTATGCCATTGTCTTCAATAGTACAACTGCCACGACTATGATCCACGGTGAGATCGATTTTTGTCGAGCCAGCATCGAGAGAGTTTCGGAGGAGCTCTCGGATGACCCCATTTAGACTGGTAATTGCGATGGATGATTTGATTTGAGCGATAACGAGCTCAGAAAGTGGTTTTATGGACATTGCAAGACAATCAAGGTAATAATGAGAAGCTATTTGACGTGTAGTTCAAGTCAAGGACAAATGGGCTGTGGAGCACCTTCCCAAACAACTTGGCGGGAACAGACTTCTTCCATCGTACTTGATGTTATGGATGAGACCAAATTCAACCTTCAAGAGGCACCAGATGCACGTATGAAAATCCAAGGCGTAGGTAGGCAGGAAGCAGCGGGAAAGAAAATCGGGCGTGAAATGAGAGGCCTGCTTAGGTAAGTTAGGCTGCACTTGGTATCACGTGAGAGCGCTCGCGGAAGCACGGCGAGGCTGCCGGCCAAACAGAAACAGAAATCAGAGGCGTCTGGAACATCCACCTACTCCTTTCTCCATCACCATCCAGCAGGCCGCCTAACAACCACTCCTTCTTTCACTATTCGCCTTTCCAATCTGCTGCATATCAGCAGTCCACTCTCTCAATTCTGCACGCCATTCGAAGACGTATTTCTCCTCGACCGCTCCTCGTGCTCTTCGATGGCTACCGAAGAACCAACACAACAACAAGCTCATGGTACGAAACTGACCTGGCCCCATTCCCTCCTCCAACACTTCTCTTTGTCACAGTGACATACAAGTTGATTGCGCCTCTGACTCGCAATCTCTCGACGTTTCCTAGCTCAAATCCAATTTCACTGACCAAAATGCCAGATCGAACAGATCGACCAGGCCGTCGCCGTCCTTTCTCGACATGGATGAAGAAGCTTACCAACTTCAAAGGCAGCTCTTCCGCCGGCGAATCTGGCCAAACTGGCCACTCTCCAAGTCACAAACGAAACACGTATCAAATGAAGTCGAATTCGAAGAAACATAGTCTGTCCAAGAACAACAATCCATACCCTGAGTCTGGCCGCGTGAATGGTCACAACACAACGTCAGTGGATCGCCGTCGGTCTTATTCGACAGTTCCCACCGGCAACTCTGTAAGCACGTCATCACTTGATCGAAGACGCTCATTTCGATCATCTGTGGACGGAGTTGCTCCTCCAACTATTGGAAATAAATCTACTGCAGCTACAGTATCGACAGATGTTGCCCATTCCGACGCGGCACCTTCGCATGCTCCTTCTCTAGGACAAGCAACAAGTGGAACAAACGGGGTAAGCTCCAGACGGGGAAACGATAGCACTTTCTCCTCCCCTGCTCCTTCGGTTCGATCAATGACAACTACGCTTACAACAATTCATTCTGCTGCTCCAAATGTAACCCCCGCCTTGAACAACGCGAATGGCAGCAATACACATACCATACAATTTTCACATCAGTTCCCGACATCCCCTCCACCCAATGCTCTACCAGCACATCTTGCTCCCCAAGGAAGTGGTGGACACCCTGCGACCTACAACATAGCAACCGCTAACAACCTCCTCACCGACAACGCCTCCATCCTCACACTTGCATCATCTTCGAAAAGACGCCGCAGAAGGTCAATGGATACCGACGCCTCTGTTAGAGCTCTTGCCCCCTCGTCATTGTTTGGTGGCAGCCGAGAGTCTCTGCCACTCAGTGTCTTAAGTGCCAACATCGAGTCCAGCTCAGTTATCCCACATCAACCCAGAGCTAATGTTGGAGGATTAAACGAACGAGCCAGCATATACTCAGCCACTGGCGTTGCACCAGCTCTACCAAGTGAACGCAATAGCTACTACGCCGGCAAGCAATCTATTCTTGCGGATGGTGGAAGTATAAAGAGCGGTCTACTTGGACATGGCCGTAATGATAGCATCAGTGGAAGCATAGGGGGAGGTGTGGTGCCTGGAAGTCCATTGGCGAGCCCAAGGGATCCAACGTCGGGGAAATTGAGTCGCACCAACTCTGCTTGGGGAGAATGTGTGGAGGGCGAGAAAGTGGACACGAACGAGGTTGAAGATGTCAAGGAAGACGAGAATGAAAAGGCATAGAGTTATAATGGACGCAGCTCAGGCTATTTGTTAATGATATTATGGAGATGGAAAGGTACTTGCGCATTAGAATTCAAGATAGGTCAGGGTAATCGAGGCTGGCGTTGAGGGGATTTGAGGGAGAGGTTCGGTTATGATACCCAAAACTCTAATAATTTGATGCTTGTGTAGATTGGTTCACGGTACTTATGGTGAACAATCTCTATCGGGATCTGTCTATCTGATGATAGTTCAATCGAGTACTTGGAAGCCTAGAGTCTACAAGAGTGTCAATCTAAATCACCATCTAAATCACCATCTAAAATTTCAAAGAAGACTCCCTGTCATTCGTTTAGGCTCATTCTTTCCATGGGTTAAGATACGAAATCTGGGTTCTTAATACCCTTGACGGTTTCAAGATACACCAGACTTGAAGGGGTACGCTTGAAGCGCAGCGAATACGCCAAACTTGCTTGCTTCTCGTTACGATAAAAATGCTTGGAAGGAGGCCCGTTCCACGGTTCTCTTCAAGCTCTTCAAGCTAGAGTTTCGTGCTTGTCGCCCAACATCTAATTTGGGAAGAAGATCCTCCCCAGATTGTTGCCAGCATCGTCATAATCTTCATACCTTAAACCCGGGAGGGATTCCAATGAGCCACACTGCTGGGTGCAGCCATTCCTGGGGACCGGTTAGGGCTGACACAACTCTCTTTTTACCGCCGCCACTCAATCACAGCCACGTCTAGTCAGCATCAATGTCCAATCAATCTTGCTGATCGAGTTAGTTTTTGCGACTAATGTTCAAGGAATCCTTCAACACAAAATTAAGTTTACGTGATGCTTGATTTCCAAGGAAACCATCCGTGCATCGAACCCGTTGATCTGACAGAATTTCCCTTATTAGGACGACTGATTGGCAGGTACATACGAGCGTAACACAGCCAGGTACGTATTTCCGCTGCACAAACAAGGCTTTGATGGGGCCGAGACGCAGTAATACAATATGTACTCCCCTCAGCCGCTTGTTCATTTTCCATCATGAAACTTCAAAATGTTGTTCCTACCTCTAATTTCCGCTCTCATAGCTTCATTGTCCGTGGTCAGAGTGGAAGCTACAACTGTATGTCATGACGAAACATTCATTCCTGATGCAGTGCTACGAATCACCGAAGAAGGAAAATCTCAGTCATGTTTACCGGCTCGGCCAACAGTGCTTGTCAATGGGACAACCCCTGGACCGGAGATACGCCTCAAGGAGGGTGTCACATACTGGATTAGAGTCCACAATGATATGACAGAGAAAAATCTCACAATGGTCAGTGAAACTTTGCAGCTAGTATGATAGTATTAAAGACCAGTAGCATTGGCATGGCTTGTCTATGGCCGTCTCTCCTTTCGCCGATGGAACGCCACAAGTTTCACAATGGCCCATTCCTCCACTTCATTTCTTCGACTACGAAATTCGTGTCCCTGATGGAAGGGCTGGAAGTTATTTCTATCATAGTCATGTTGGGTTCCAAGCCGTAACAGCTTCTGGGCCGTTGATTGTTGAAGAGAAACACCATCCACCATATGCCTACGATGAGGAGAAAATTGTTTTCTTGCAAGATTTGTTCGTCAAGAATGATTTAGCGATTGAACAGGGCCTTGTCTCAAACCCCTTGAATTGGAGCGGTGAAGCTGAAGCTATTCTGCTTAATGGACAAGGAGGCGGTACTTCGAATGGCACTGTTTGTAACGCCTCTCTAAGTACCATTAACGTTGAGCCTGGGAAGACGTACCGTTTCAGATTCATCTCAAACACTGCACTAACTTTCACGTCTCTGGCAATTGAGGGTCATAATCTGACCGTCATTGAAGCAGATGGGTATAGTTCACATTCCAATTCTCAACCATATCCCCAAAGCTGACTTCTGTAGTGCATACACCGAACCATATGACACAAGTTTCCTCCAAATCGCCACTGGCCAGCGATATGATATCCTCCTTCATGCTAAAGCTGAACCGGATCTTGAAAAGAAGCAATTCTGGATTCAGATGGAATCACGGGAACGACCAACCGTCACTCGAGGTTTCGCAGTCCTTAACTACGGCCACAGAAGCAACTCAACGACATACTTCCCTCCATTAGCACCTGTCATGACTCTTCCAAACACCACTCTCGACTTTCTCGAATACTCTCTCCATCCTCTTTCTACCAAAAACCACTCCGAAACAGAAAACTTCCCCACCGCTCAAGAAGTAACCCGTCGTGTAACCATGACCGTTCACCAAGCCGTGCGTGGGCAAACCATCTGGCTAGAGAACTCTTACAATTGGACAGAGGAGTATCCCCGAGAACCGTATCTGATCTCTCTTTACAGCAATGACGGCCTCGAATTCCCATCCATGACCCGAGCCCTTGCCAATAACGGCCTCGATCCTGTAACACGAGCTTTCCCCGCTCAACTCGACGAGGTCCTCGAGATTGTCATTCAAAATACGGGCGCTGATGCCGGAGGTCTAGACGCGCATCCTTTCCACGCTCATGGAGCACATTACTGGGATCTGGGGTCTGGAAACGGGACCTACAATGCAACTGCGAATGATGAAAAGTGGTCATCCATCGAAGCCTCACCTGTGAAAAGAGATACCACCATGCTCTACCGATACGGTATGATGACTGGGAACGCCACCGTCCAGGGCTGGCGTGCGTGGAGGCTCAGAGTTACTGAACCTGGCGTGTGGATGATCCACTGTCATATTTTGCAACATATGCTCATGGGTATGCAGACAATTTGGGTGATGGGAAATAACAGTCAGGTGCTAGGACAGGTACCGCCTAGTGATGTGAGTGGATACTTGACTTATGGAGGTAATGTAACTGGGAATGAGAACAGATGGCCAAGTGTGGTACATTATTTTGATAATTGGACACAGCATCAATAGATATAGCGCTGTAATGGAATAATATAATATACGATTTATCAAATCAATCGCCATCCTGCATCTGTGAAATTTAGCTGGGTTCTATTCTCGAGTAATTGCCAAAAGGATATTTTTTTTGTCTTTCGATTCGTCAAGAATCAATTGTCGCCTTTCTTCTCTGGTTTTTCCTTACCTCTGTACTAATCTACTTCAGTTCATTCAGAGTTTTCCACATAGCGGATAGCAATTTAGCCAGACAAATTTTTAGCCTTAGGTTGTCTGTCAAACTTAGGTTGCTCGTTAAACAGCCATCATTCACTTGGATTCTCAACCACCACTGTATATCTGGTAAAGTATTTGCATTGCATTATACGAGTAGATTAGAAATACCGAAATCTCCAGTACCTCAAGTCAGTCTTGAAAAAGAAAATCCGGGCTTTCTCTCCTGTTCTACCTTTTGCGACCTTGAAATTCTTGATCACTTTCACTTTATTTCCCACACAAGCCGAGAATATTGGTGGTGATGTATAGAGACCGATTCAAATCTTGCATGGATTGCCGAGCCCAGCAACTCTTCTTTCAACTGGAGACAGCTATCTCGAAAGCCTTCAAAGTCCTTATTTCCAACTACCAAAGACTGTGCCCAATTCTCCCAGTCGTGGCTACTCCACGAACTAGTCATACCTATTGGTGGAGGCACTTCTCGCAACATGATATGCCATCTCATGTCTTTTTGCCATTTAACCAATGTGAGGATGGCAGAACGAGATGAACCTCGGTAATTTCGGAAATTGTGAATGGTCATATACCAGTCAGGTAGAAGACCTGGTCTCTGGAATTTCAACATAACGCCGTGTGGGTTTATTAAGTCGAAATAACATTGGCTGTCGAAAGATATCAGGCCAACTGGCAAGCCCAAACTGAACCTAAAATTATGGAGCCCTATTCTAGACTCTAAGAACAACCAACTGTGCCACATTAAGGAGCTTGGTTGCACGTCGCTGATCGTCCGACTAGTACGAGCAATGAAAATCGACTTCGTCTCCGCATGCAAGACTTCCCGAATCTTGAAAATGCCTGACCATACACCTGAGTCTGCACCTCCATTTTGAGGTCCACTAGTTCTGTAGTATGTGTTGCGGCTCCCGCGCGAAGCTCTTAGCCAGATCCCCACTAAGCAATATTCTTGATGGCTTTCCTCCTCGTATTCTTTGGAGGCTATCTCGCATGAAAATAAGGCAAGAGAGTTATTTCCGCTGTCATCCAATTTTGCTATTGGAAGAATGATTTGAAGTCCCATGTTGGTCATGCTGTATAGCTGAGCTGTTGGGGTTTTTAGAGCAAAAACATTGCCACTGAATCTAAATTGACGGGGCCTGCTTGCAAGAAGTAACATCGAATCTTCGATTGGGTTTGGATGGCCTACACCGTCTTTACCGAAGCCCCAGGCAAAAATGGAATGGTCATTAGATGCCTTGATGATTTCTTCTTGTAGTCTGATGAAGGCCCGATCTCCTTCACCGTAAAGAAGAGGCATACTCACAGCGAATATACCTAATAGGCAATACGTCATATCTTCCTTACGAGTCGTTTCTCTTTGAGAGGCCCATGACATTTTACATGCTATACTTCTATCATGGAGAGAGGAGGGACAACGTTTAAGAGTCGTGGAATCGATGTCTGTAGCCAATGATATCAGGGGCACCAATTGATCTCTGCTTCCGAATGATTTCCAAGTTTTGTCATAGAAATGGATTTTTTCAGGGGCAAGTAATTCCTGTAAAGTCCATCCGCGGGTGAACCAACGACTGCTGGTAAATTGAACGTTATTATCCTTATCAAAATCTGTAACATCGACAAGGTAAGCGTAGCAGATTGAAGATTATTTGTACCACTCGAACATGGAGTTTATTGCCTCGAATAATTCGGCGCTGCTGGTTTGTCGATGCAGCATGTGTCTTATAGCAATTAACTTTTTAACTTGAAGATAGTGGATAAGGCCCATACCGATCCAAGCATACTGTAATTGATCATCTTTAGCTTGCTCGCATGTACGTTCAATCTTCTTCCAACCCTCTTTTCCTTTTTTATCGTCCCTCTGAAGATCTGAAAAGAGAACCTCTTCCTTGCCCCAAGTGTGAGATAGGATGGCATATTTAGGTATACCATTCCCAACTTCGCCAAAGAACTCTTCGAGATGGAAGGTGTGGACGTTCAGAAGCCTCATAATGATCGCTCCTATCGATCTCTGGCTCAATGTCTCGAACAAATGAAAGAATTTTAACAGTGTCACATGAGATTGGTTTGTTCGTATTAGCTGGAGTTACAATATTCGGACTTTGAAAGCTGCGCAGAGTCAGATATTTTCGAATAGAGGAGATTGTTGTGGAATCAACCCCACTTTTGCAAGCCAGTTTAAGATTCTCCAAGCCACATCAAGATTCTCAAGGAAAGTGCCATTTAGGTATCTAAATATATGCACTCAGTTGCACTCGATGGACTTTGCTCTTCTTCTAATAATCAAACTAATATCTGCACGATACGTGATATTCACGCCCATTCGCCGACATTTCTCTCTGAACGTTTTCAGTCCGATATCAACATCCCCCAAGCAAATCACGAGGTCTCGGCTTTGATATGTTCAGCTGCCCAGTAGGCGCGGTATGTATTGAATGTTGTTATTTTAGTTTAATGGAAGATTCTGGCTCTTTTCCAAATAAAAAGCTTTGGTTGAACAGTTTCATCCAAGTTTGGAGCTTCTCAACTTACGATATTCAACCAATACCTTAAAGCTACGATAGTTATCTATTGCAACGGCTTATGTGGTCCCTTAATTCTCCTCTGACATACTTCCCTCTTGTCTAGATATAAGACGCACCGTAACATGTAGTACAAACCCTGCGTCTTTGTGGGTCATGTTGATCGGCGTCACTTTCTCCTGGTTATCTCTAGCAATATCGTTGAATCCTCTATGTTCCTTACTTATCATTTTTGCTAATGTAAAGGTGAACCAGATGACTTGAACCATAGTTATACGGAGTTAATAGTGTTTAGATTTCTCTAGAGAGTACTATCTACAATCATTTTGCAATGAGAGGAGGTTGACTTGGGACATTCTCCTCTGGTAAAAGATCACCGCTGCCACTGCCACAACCATCGTCTTCATTAGCTTCTGCTTCAGACTGACTGCGGCCAAATATAAAACTGACAGGGATAAAGCGAGTCCCGATTATCTGGTCCGCAAACTTGATGTCGAACTGCAACTCTCTCGTACGGACCCAAACAAACAGGTTAAGCTCCACCCTCCAAAATTCCTTTCCAACTGCCACGCCCATTACTTTCCGTCGTTTCCTCTTTACGCTTGGCAAGTTTTCAAACTCAGTCAGATTCTTGATTGACCATCTCGACTCGATATCACAAATCACTTCTGCATCACCGTCTTGTGCGCCCATGGGCAGCCGCTCCAGAGTAGGTGCTCTCGAAGTTACAATTGCATCTTTCCAATACATTTCCTCCTTTTCAATATCGACATGGCGATAAAACGTATGCGTGATTGGTTTAGCCTTATTGACAGGCTTTGCGTGAACGATAAGCCAGTTAATTTGGCGGACAATTTCCTCGCCACCAATTCGATCCTTCTCCCGATACCTCCTCTGCCGATAATGCTTTCTATTCTTGTAGAGTTCATTAGAGACAATTCCGTACGATTGGTTGATATACCGATCAGGGAGTATATAGTTTTTGTATTTCAGTTGATGGAGGCTATCAATAACAAGACCTTTACAAACTGCGAGTTGACTATTAAGTGGTCATTAAAGGAAGGAATATTGCATTGTTAAGCAGCGTACGGGTCTTTTGCAATAAGGATTTTCATCTTTCCGACATACTGTTCCTTAAGCTGCGTTTGTACGTACTTGGAGGAACAGAGACCTCCCGAAAGAATAAGATGTGTCTGTATGAGTAAGTATTCATCACACTTAAACACAGGGGTTCAACAAACAATTTTTTTCCCTGCGCGTTGTCTGTCTAGCAGTTCTACCTGCTTGTCAATAAGGTCAAAAATTCCAGCAATTTTGTCGTCAAATAACATCTGAATACTCCGTCTGGTTGGTAAATTTTGTTAGTATTGCTAAGAGAGGGAAAGAAATAATCAATTCAACAGTGGAGCGAATGCTTGCTTACTGAGTAAAAATCACTGCTCCATCCTCAATCCCTTCCTCCTCCAGCATGAAACTGCTCCCTAGCCCTTTGATAGGGAAATGGTACATCGGGAGTTCCAGGCTATCACCAAGTTTTAGTTTATGAGCTTGAAAATCCGCTCTGACGACCTCATCTATGATCTCATCCGGTATTTTGACATTGGGAAGAGAACTTAGGCGATCTCGAAGCATATGTCGAAAATCTTCGTCGATCTGAACGGAACCAATCGCAACTCCTAGTTACTTTAGCAATTCGCAGATCTAACACGTCTCGCTATATTAATTTCATGGACACACCATTAGGTTCGCCGAGGGGTTTAAGTTCAGCAAGTCTTCCCATTCCTTCGTCTTGGTCATCCACATTAACATTTTTGAGCGAGCTCACTTCAACGACAGCTACATCCTTAAGAATAATAGTATTAGCGAGACCGTCCGAATGTGAAGTGATTCATGGCACATACTGTCGTCCCACCTCCCGAGTCGCAAACAAGAATTATATCTCCTACTTGTAGCTTTAAGTCCTTACAATTTTGGTCACTGCTTGCCATCGTGTTGCTTAAAGCGGTACTGGGATATTCTTGTCGTATACTATCTGCTGTGTAAATGGCAGCAGCCCCCGCTTCTGTTAGCTTGACCTCTACATTGTGATCTTTTCCCTCAGATCCAAAGCCAGCCGCTTCCACAACTTTTCGGAACTCAGCGACTACTTCGTCATCCCATGTTGTTGGGTAGCTGAAAAGGAAATCGACAGTGTGGTATTTCCATTCAGGAAGTCCAAGGTTTTCCCTAATATAGGCACCGATATACTTGTAGATCGCGTTTAAAAAGTCGGTATACCAGTTCCGAACATCCTCGTACGTTCCTACCGCAATATCTTGATTGTTTTTAAACGTCTCTTTCAAGCAGTTTTCATCAAGAAATAACTTAAACAGATCTTTCACGCCCATTTGACTTTGCAGTTGCCAAGGGGGCGGGCATTCGAAGCCCCACGCCTTGAAGTCCCTATTTCCTGCACGATACTGAACAGCGGTAGGGACTTTATTCTTGATTTGATTAATCCCGGGCCATGTTTGAATGATTTTCGGGTTAAGCCAATCTGTTGTGGAAAATGCAACGCCTGTGTTACCAATTAGGTTAGTGCTGAGGCCCAAAAGTGGTGGCATTTCCAAAGTTGTGTTTAATAGGTAAGACTGACCTGTACACGTCAATCCAAGATCAATTCCGACGAGGATATGGGGATACGGGCGGCGGTCTGGCATTTCCGGCAAATGTGTGGAACTTTGCGGCATGAGGAGAGAAGCGGTCTGTTGTACATGCACCACGAGAAAACATCACATATGTCTCTGGGGCCGTAGTGAAGCTTAATACCCGGGGCAGGCGGAATCGCATGTTCCCATCCCAATCGGTCCTATCACACAACAATGATTGCACACCTAGGCATTCGTGACGTGTCAATTCTGCGTTCCGTTCGTATGGTCACTTCTTTTCGGGCAGAATCTATCGTCACCAAGACAAGACTTGATAATGATCTGAGTCGAATGTCGTACGTCAATCGTACAAAATATCCGTGGCAGTGACTCTGAGAAAAGTTCCACGTCAATTGTTAGTGTTGGAATTCCTACTTCAGTATTGATTGGGCCGCCGTTCGTTACTGGATTCTGACTAAGCTTCTCTATCCCCTCCAACTTAATGCAATGTGTGATGAGAATAAGAAAACAATCTGCATACTAATGCTTGAGTGAGTTGGACCACCCACAGTGGATTAGTATCACATACTCTTGTGACGTGGCAAGCACAACTTAAAAGGCAGCTATGCTTAGAATTTTCACTTGCGCTGCAGCTATGCTTTTTTGTCTGAATATTATTACGAATGTTGATTGGGCCTTCAATTGCCTCACGAGCCTATGGACGTTACATCTCGAATTGTCTGCGCCACTCTCCTTTCGAACTCGTGACCCAAGAGGTTGAGGGCTAGGAACAGCCACAGCCAACTCGTTCGCAGGCTCCAAAAGGCTGATATCGATTTACATTGAATCACGCGCCCTGGAGGCAGCGTGCCATCAGAAATCTGGCTCGAATTGGGGCCAGCATCCATGGGCTGTGGAGGATCGAAACCGGTCCAACAACCTGTTGAAACCAATACTAGAACACAAACGCGTCAAAAGACAGCTGCTCGTCCTTCGAGTACTGTCCCGCAACATACTTCTGCTCGGCAACCAAGCAGTCACCACCAGTCGCGATCGGGCCACCCACCATCGTCCAGGAACCGAACATCAGGCACCCGTCATCGAACAGCCAACCGGCCTCAGACCCGACGATTAACACCCTTGGAGGAACAGCCCGAAGATGCCGCTATATCGGACGCCGTTCGAGGTCTCGCTGCCATCATTGAAGGTCATTCTCGAAATTACTACCCACGGACCAATGCGTTTGCGGTTGGTAAGGAAATTGGCCGAAGTATCGTGAACCAGGCTATCATGGATGATGGCAACGGTACGGTTTAGACCCTTTTCCTTTTGCTCGCATTTTCACTCATCGCGTTATAATAGTGGTTGGTATCACTGATCAGATATCGGACCAACTACAGAGATATCAACCCCATGATTCAGCGGATCGCGAGGCACATTTACAAAGTCTTGTTGAGGAAGGAAGACGTATCCACGACATGATTGCACAGCACCACAGTGATTGGAGCTTTGGATCCTGGGATGACAGAGTTAAATTCCCTAGCTTGTACAAAAACGGAGTGGAGGTAACCCCGCCTAGATATTAAACGGAAATCTTATCCATATATACTTTATATTTCGTGCCCTCACTGCCCTCATGCTCTACAGTATCCTGCCATAATAGCTCAAGCTGGGTAACCTAAAACGGATATTTGGCTCTCCTGCGTCCGTATGATATAAAGCAACATGTAATCCCTTGTCGTCGCCTTCCACACCTCATTTTCCGCCGCCTTGTAAGTATACAGATTTGACGACTTCTTCTGCAATCTACACCAGCCCCGCAGCTTCAGTTAACGCGTCCCAGGAAAGTATTCGTCTTTGCCCTGCTTGTTGACTTCTTCCTTTCCCTCCATCACCAAGATCCAGTTTTGCTCGTTTCAAGAGCCACATGTTTATTTCCAACGCCGGTTCCTGTGTCTTGAGGTTGGGATGAGTAGTTCGACTAGCGCGTAAATGAGAAAAGGAGGATCTTCTACTCATAGGAAAGGAATTCCCTGTGCGATGTATTGATCGGCATGAGAGATCATCCAAAGCTTTTCGGCCTAATTCAGATCGTATTAGTATTTGATTGAAAGATTGCGCGTTTCTTGAAATTAGGAGAGCCGACCTGGGGATGTAGCGTGTTGAAAAGACCCAGGAATATCACCACTGCATGTTTTAAGGGGCACGAACCCCATAATAATCAGCTGCATGTTAATTTCCTTCAATGCCGAATGGGACAGAGCAATGGCAGTGCAGTATGCCTGAGCCGCTGACTTGTCCTTGAATACCCATGTAACATTTTTGGACCACTGCGGGCGCCTCTTTTCTATCCGCGCCACCAAACCCCACGCACTCTTCAGTTCTTCGTCTGCTTCCTGTAGCTCTCGCAGAATCTTATCCATGTCCCTATCGTTCAAGAGGTGCCCGAGGATCGCTAATTTTATACGGATTTCTTCGACGAGATCTGAAGTCTTCTTGATCATTTTGCAGTAACCTGTCATCTCTTTCCCTGCACCTGCAAGTTGATTTCCATAGTCTATCAAGAGGAGGATGGATTGAAGAAGGCTAATAGGGTCCGGGACAGACATTATGGGGCCGGTTTGAAGCTAGTACAACAAATGCGAACGACCTGTCGAGCGACCAGATATTTACGAGCGACATTATTGAGCAGTGTTAAGTATTTGCAAAACAAATTCATGCGGCTCAAACCTTGCTGGCAACACAAGACTGGACGTGACTCGCAGCTACGCGTCAGAATTTGGTTGGACTCTTCCTAAGAGCCTTCTCCAATGAATTGGTTCCACAAGGGGATTCCAGCCGTGTCTATTTTTCGAGCTTGATTCAAGGTTGTTCTGTCGTCGTTTAGACGAATGTGGCGGAACATTTCATCTGCAAAGAGTTTTTCACTTATGGAAGGCGCTGACAGTGGCAAAGTAACCGTCGTGTTCGCCGGGAAGGTGATGAGAGTTCGTGGATGTCTTAAGGGATGGTATTGTCGAATAGAGAAGGCAGAGGCAGCACCGACTTCAGCTCGTGTGACTTAAGCATGGGATGATCAGTTTCAGCAACAAAAGTCGCCTCATAATTCGGTAGTGAGGTGTTGTGACGTTAGCCAGTAACGAGTAACCCTTCTTTCCAATCTCAGCGTATGATAGCAGGCATAATTGGCTAGGTATCGAGTACTAGTCGAAGAAATTCGAGTTCGAAACGCATACAGTGCTTTGGAAGTTAGGAGCATCAAGTGGCAATATCAAGATATTTGGAGTCGAAACCTCACGTGACTAGCTATGTGCAGTGGGGTTCGCTGGACCTGTAAGGTAGAGACAACTGAGCGGAGCTGCCTCGATCTCGAGAGCGATGTGTGTTTTTTGGTGCGTGCCATGTTGTCTCTGCTCGGTGAGGCGTTTTGGTGTTCTGAAGGCCTGTGAGTAACCTTACAATGCAGAGTGCCCAACCACGTTGTGACTGCCCAAGGTGTCATTCATGCATGAAAAAGGCGGACGGTAAAACACCACCAACAGGTCCAGTGTCGGCTCCCTACCGTTGTCAATTGATACTCGGTGATACTAGTCTAATCTGATCAGCGCTCTTTAGCTTGGCATCCCTTTCAAAAATTAACGCTCACACTGACCCCACGCCTTTCATTAAGCCCATCTTAGATTTGAGTCCTGTGATGAGCCTCACACGCTGCTAGACCGAGGAAAACTGAACACTCCTCTATTTCTCACAGTCGAACATCTCTTACTTCACCACTTTGGCTTTTTTTATTACTGCTGGCCGAACATCCCGCCATCGCTCACACTTTAACGTCTCTTACCTGCTTCTACACCCACTTTTATGGCTTCAGCTGCTTCTATTCTCACCCTATATTCAATAATTTTGTTGTATTTACTCTTAACACCAAAAACAGCGAACATCGAACTTGTTAGACGGCGATCACCGAAGCAATCGTTTGTACTTTCCGTATGTTCAAGAACTTCAAGCATCAAAATGCAATCGAGGCAGACCAAGACTCCTGCATGCACGCCTCAAATGATGATCCGTGCCTTGACAGGCTGGCTGAGTATTTCGTCTCTTCGCGCCTGACACCAATGACACATCTCTCATTCAGATGGTCCAATCACTTCAAAACACATACCCACAGCACGTAGGCAGTTGGCCTTAGTTTTGATGGTGAAGATTCATTGCAAGGATTTCTTTCACTTCATCTTCCACTCTCTCTCTCTTTTGCTTTTTTCCTCTCTCATATCCTCCTCCCTCTCGAGTCTCTACTCCATATTTTCTGCTATCTAATAGTCGTCAAAGTTTCGTCCACCTCATTTGATATGTGCAACTTGGCCTTTCGAGTACTCTCCATTTCAAGATGACTTTGACGGAAAGACTCACCAGGCAGCGAAAGAGCCAATCTCCATCTTTATACGCTCTTACTTCCAACAAAAGGAAAGCGAACGACAAGGAGAACTTGAACATCTACGAATCTCCCCGGATCAAGGCATCTTTGGAGTCTTACTCTACTCCTAAAGGGAAGAACTTATGTTTTGTCATCAAATTAGAAACAATTCCAGAAATAACCAGCCTGGAGATTGCGCAGTCTTCGAAACTTCCGTCGATCAAGCCCGCGAAAAATGCAACTGAAGATATGGACTACCCTATTCGACCCTCGGATGCCTCATCTGTCGAGTCTAAGAATGAACGAGTGGAAGGGAGTGCAAATCACTCTTTTCGATCATCGGGAATATCTTCAAGCAAGTCCGAAAACATGGATATATCAGAGGGCAATGACGATTCTTTTCAAGACCTGTCCTGGATTTTGCTGATGCCTGGCTTATTACCTCTGGATAACGAGGAGAATGGAACTTCCTGCTCTCTTAGATGCGATGAGCCGACATCGACGACTCCTCATACATCAGTCAAACAACCTAGCATCGGTCCACAAGTCAACCGGGGCTTATCATTCCGAAAAAAGCCACCAACAACAATGTCGCCTTCTGTGTTTACAAATTGTGACACCAAAATGGCAAAGCGCCCCACATTGCCAAAGCCCAATTTACTCCGTACGCCTAGGGTCCGTCTACCGCAAGAAAATTCAGACCAGCCTCAAACTACCCTTCCAAAGGATATAGAGAGGCCTACAGCTGAAGTGAGTAGAGCATCCTCTCTTTTACTATTTCTAGCTAATCTGAGTTTCTCAGCTCCATCAACAACAAAGGTTCGCAATGGCAAGCGAGTACAATGCCGATGAATTCTCCAGTCAGCCGCCGAGGCCGACACGCACCCCTCCAGTGCCGCCAAAGTCTGACAAGAGGAAACTCGTCCCGGTTGCAAGTCCGCCTCCAAAGCCTCCACCACCTCCCTGGAAATCGCGAGATCCTGACAAGAGGCCATCTATTCAAATCGAGAACCCACTTCAAAGGCCTCCAAGGCATCCTGAAATACCACCAGAGCTTGAACAAAGACAGGCTGGCAGTCCAAGTTCCAAACGTCCCATCACGCAAAGAGTACTTCGTGGCTGTAAAAAGTTCATCGATGACAGACTTAGGTTATCACGGTCCAGTCTTCGCAAGGATTCTGCATATTCTTTTGCAACAAGCCAAATAAGTTTCGCTCATACACAGACTGGCTCCGAATCAACCAAGGCAGCAACACGAGTTCCCGCACCGTCACTTCCACAATCAAACCTTTCATTTTCTAGTTCATACAGAACATCATGCGGGAAAGCGGATACATCAACACCTTCCTCAAGGAATAGCGAGACGGGAAATAACTCAACGGCTCCATCAATAACGTCAGACACCGGCCATTTTTTGTCCAAAACCACGACATCCAAGTTGAAAACAAAATTTTCACGGATTCTATCACGGAAGGACAGTGTACGGGGAGGTGTAAATGGTAGTCAAGCATCTCCCAATCTCCCTGCTATCGAAGAGAAGTACCGGCTACCGGAGTTGGGTTTTCTTTCCAGGACACTGCTCCCATTCCAATGTACGATGTGCTTTATGCAACTCAACAATAAAGCGGAGTGGATCCAACATGAGCAAAGCCACAACGACGACGATGAGGAGGTTAGCGACTGGTATTGGCGTTGCGGAATCTGTGACAACATTTTACACTCCTGGGATGATCGCCAAAATCATATTGCTGACGAACACTTCGAGATTGGACAGACTCTGTCGAGCTGGGGCTCATCAACATCACCATATCCTTGGAGTAAGCTGTCATCCAAACCTATATTCGGGTTTCCTCATTGGGACCCGTCCATGCTGCGGTCCATGCAACCTACAATACTTGATGATTTCTATAGGTAAGACCACAAGTTGCATATCTTCTAGCCCTACACTGACTAATAATCATTAGAAAATCTGAGCCACGAAACGCATGTGGAGTCTGCGATCTTGCTTTCCGAGCCTCTGACGAGTTAGACCAACACATGAAACAGAACCACGTGAGCTGGTCTTGCCCAACCATAACCGGAAAGCGGAAAGCTACCTTCTTTTTTGAGATGTGTAGGGAGGGCTGCGAAAATCAGTTTCATTCCTGCAAATGCTGTTACATGTCTTTCTGCAGCGATTCTGTAGATTGGAAGCACCGTAAACAACATTTCGAGGAAAATCATCATTTTCTCAAGTGTGATCACAATCAATTCTTTGAGCATGCCCAGTTCTGTCACCACTTGGCAAATTCCCATGGTGTGGAAATTGATTTTTTGAGTATGACAGACCTATGTCGCCAAAAGGAATAAGCAATAGAGGGATGAATAATTCGGTTTTGACTGTCGGCCAATTTTTTTAACATGTTCTTGGTACATTTTTTTAGCATGATACCCAGGGGAATTTTCATACACCAACTTGATACCCAGCGACATTATTCATGATTGATGCAAATCTATTAGAACAACTCAGGCACGTAAGTGCTACGATATATTCATTATCACGACAGTGAGCATACAGCTGTGGTGGGAGAGACGACGTTGAAATAAATCGGTGAAGGTACTGCGGTACCTAAGATAACTGTGCAACCACAAAAGCGATTCGAAATGAACGAGAGGAAATAGAAGAGATACAGGATAGATTTTTAGATGTACTACTACAGACACCTTGATTTTGGATTTTAGACTGATATGGCTCTCAGTCTAGAGCGTTGATCACTCATTCGGTGGCCACGGGTCACATTGTAAACTAGGTAGCCTAACTGCAGTATTGTGAGTCGAGATAGCGCCCTTAAAGCAGCTCAATGACTATGGAATCGAATAAAATTTGATATCAGAATGACTCCGCCCTTTGGTTCCCCCAAAAAACCCCCCCTTGCGGTCGTCCTAAAACGAGCAGTAGATCAGTAAAGTCCAAGCGCCTCTCAGCATTTTCACATTTTCAACAACTTCCTCGTACAAACATTGGGGCATTTCAGGTTCTGTACACCTTCCCAATTATACATTTAATGACTTACTGGGTTTTCAAGAAACTGAAGTGACAGGCTTCCGTTGAATTGTATGCGATAACGTCAAAGCCACGAAACATAGGATATTCTAAGAATAATATATCTTTAATTTTACTTAATCTCTTATATGACTCCAAGGGTGAATGGCGATATAATCAAATCTCTCTCCACACCCTCCTGCTTGTCGTTAACTGAAAATTTCTTCCTATTTGAATGACTGTAGCACCATACCATACCATACACAACTCTTTTTTTAAATCCTGCTTTTATTTCTGCCGAGTCGTAGAATGGGTCAGAAAAGGAATTCTGGCTGTGGGAGGATGTTACATTTATTAGGTCAGTCGTATCATGGAAGGAAACTGGAAGGAAAAGACGCTAGCTTAAAAGCAGTTAAGATCTTATTTGACTCTGAGATCTTTTATCTTCGATAACTAAGTTGACTCTAAATAAAGGCTTAACATTCAGTCAACAAGCTACTTGCCAGTTGTTGAAATACAGGAAGTTATCTACCTATTTCATCTATCAAGAGCTTGCGTGATATTCTCGTTACGAAGCATTCTTTATTTGTCAATCATAGTGACGTAAAAGATTTGCCGAAATCACACAAATTGCCCATATACGAGTCTTTAGTATCTCAAGATGCGATACGTAAATAGCTGCCTGATTAAGCGGACTGCGCTTTCCTGTTTGACATTCCCCTTTGTCGCTCTTTCCTTGCTAACCTTTAGCGAGGACAACCTCCTAGTCTTTCACTCTTCAAATCCGACAATCATCTTCCCAAAATCACCAAATTTCATTCACGTCTCGACGTCATGGCGGAAGAAGAAACAACCACGATCCGCTACATCGTCTTCTGCGGTGACCCAAGACAGGATGACTTCAGGTTCAAGTTCGAGTTCCTAGAACAGGCACCAGTCTCCCTCTGCAAACCATACACAGACGAAAGTGGCCCACCAGATTCTGATGCAAATGGAGTTTTCCTTACGCCTCTCTTGGAGCGCCATCACTATAAGATTATCCACAGTTATCCTTGGCGCTGCGTTATCTGTAACAAGCCTGCAGACGAGATGCTTCACCATGTCACGCCTCTTCTCTCTGCGAACGTCAAATACATACAGGCAGACTTCGAACCCACATTGATCGATATTGCTGTACCAATTTGTTTTTCCAGTGGAGAATGTGATCGTCAAGCGGAGAGAATGGTGAACGATTTCACAAAGTCCAGCCGTCCAGAGCTAGATATTTCAAAGACTTGCGATAAATGTGGAAAGAAGTCAAAGTTGGCCGTTGCATAAAAGATAATGCAAGCGTGCACAGAGAGAAGCTGCTAAAGAGAAGGCCTAATATTTTTAAGAGGCTCGACAAGGACTTAGGCGGCATTCAATATGGTAAGAAGCAGCTTCCAAGACGTTTGTGTTTACATATGGTTTATTTGTCCCATCCAGCCATGGCTTTATTCAGACTCTAAATACGTCATCTCTCCATTTGGAATTTTCAAACCTGGTGAATTGCATCCTTTTCCTTTCTTCTCCGGAGGTCTAGACGTCACCTTTCTTCCTTATCGTAAGAGACAGAATTAATTTCCAATCAGTATGGATCTCCAGATTAGCTAATACTGAAACAAAGTATTTGACAGGTTGAATTCATTCTTAAATTTGTAAGCCAGAGGAATTGTGGAATTTAGCCTAAATTGAAGACGTGAGCGGGGTGCGTTCAATTGCGTATAAATTCGTAGCATTACAAAATTTCAATCACTCGAAGGTTCACAAGAACAATCCAGTATATTATAATCCCTGCTGCAAAATGCCAACTTACTTCATCACTGGAACGAACCGCGGTATCGGCCTCGAATATGTACGACAACTAGCGCCATTACCTGAAGCCACCATCTTCGCCACGGTCCGTAGTCTCTCCTCCGACCTCTCAGAGCTACAATCTCTCAAAACCAAGCATCAAAATGTCCACATCCTTGAATGCGATATCTCATCCCCTTCATCTATCGCCAGCCTGGGAAGCTCTCTCCCAGCAGGTACAAAGCTAAACTACATCATCAACAACGCCGGGATCCAAGCATCCAACAAAACCATGACCGCCTTGTCCCTCCCATGGGACTCCGTCATCACTCAAGTGACCAACAATGCTCTTGGCCCCGCGAAAATCACTGAGACGCTTCTCCCCTTCTTAGCGGATGACGGCAATGCTGTCATCATCAACATCAGCAGTGGAATGGGTAGTCTAGGATTGCAAGCCACGAGCACTCCTGCAATCCCACCGCATATCCTCCCCTATGGGATTTCCAAAGTAGCGTTGAACATGCTTACTATCCATCAAGCATACGAGTTGAAAGGAAAGGCCATCGTGGTTTCCTTTGATCCCGGGCATGTGAAGACGACGATGGGAGGTGATAATGCGCCGTTGGAGATCACGGACAGTGCTGCAGGGGTATTGAAGACGGTTCATGGATTAAAGAAGGAGGATTCGGGGAAGTTCTTGCTTTATACTGGGAAGGATTTGCCTTGGTGAGGGATTAGTATACCGACCATCGACCATCCTATAGTTTGAATTCTACTGTGTATGGCGACTGAAAATGATGCTCCTCGTGATATAAATCGTCCTGATTTCCTAATGCTTTGGGCTAGAAAGGCTGCCGAAGCAGCGTTCCAAGTGCAGCTGAATCGCAATCTTGTAATTAGGATGCAGATGCCGTTCTTGCAGAAATCGAGGTCACATTGTCGTCGATCAAAGCTTGCTTCTCTCTGAACAAGGGAACATGAAACCTGGCAACAACCAATGAGCCAGGCGTTATGATTAAATTCTGAAGGCGCACGGAGGCGCAATCCAGGTGAATATTTTGCGTTCCTTATGTACCTATCATGCAAGCCGTGAGATCAGCGGTGAGCTTTTAAACTTAAATGAAGCCGAAAGTGAAACATGCGCGCAGATCATTTTTATTTCTCTACAACGAGTCCAGAAAGATCCAAAGAGCGCCAGATGCGTGTCGAGTTTGCTTTAGGAATGGTGTCACATGATCAATAAAGCTGCCGGATGTAATTGTGGGTTCTAAATAATAAACAGAACGGGCGTTCTATGTGTGCGATGGTGAGAGTGTAATAAAGAAGAGTCGTTGTCTTGGCGAAACGGTGAATGTCGATGCTGGGGTTGATGCACAGACAATCCCGCGAGTTCGTCCGACCTTCACCCGCCGACTCTGGCCGATCTGGCCGATCTGGCCGATCTGGCTCCGGCTTTCTCCAGCATCGGCGTAATGTTTTCCTCTCCTTCAAAAGCCGACTCTGCCCTTCCCTCCCCTCCTCCATCCTCTCCTCCTCTCGCCTCCCCCACCTCTGAATGGTGCGCATCGGCCTTTGCAAGAAAACAAAACATCAGGCATCAGGCCTCAGATTCCTCACCTTCACACCCACTCCCGTCACTCACCGAGCATCAGAACCCCAGACGATGCTGCCTCCCCTAGCTGCCGGGAATGCAATGACGACTGCGCCGGTATCCAATGTCGGGGCGGCGGTAGCAGACCCCCCAGCCGCCAGGCCACCTCCGCCGCCCTTGGATACCATGAGAGCCTACCGCGCCTGTCTGAATTGTCGCAATCGGAAGAGCAAATGTGATTTGGATGTGAATCAGGGTAGACCGGTACGTGTTACACAGCCATGAACGGGGTTGATCTTGGACGTGGGCATTCCATCGCTGGTGACCATCATCTCACATCCGGCTTGCTTTAGCTAGGCTCTTGGAGGTTGCGATGTGGAGACGATACAATGCGACTCGACCCGACAATGTCGAAAGATAACGGAGTGATTATATTCCTCACGTGACTCTATTTCACCTTGATTTCAAGCTATTGGCACTGCTGATTGTCTTTGCAGCCTTGTCGCAGATGCCAAAGAGAAAATAAGGAGTGTGTTCTGGGCGAGAGCCATCGGGGAGGCCGACGAGTGAGAAAGAAACCCAAGCTTGAAGGAGACCCTCAAGACCCCATCACACCAACCGGCTCAAACTTCAGCTCCTCGGTTGGACCAACCGCACATTATAGCCCTCTGGCCATGCAGCAACCATTACAATCATTCCATAATCGCTACGATAGTCGTCAAGAACCAAACTACTCGTGGCAGCAGCCTCCGCCAGCAACCGGCTCCGAAACAAGCGGGTCAAGGCACACGGAGAACACGCATGTCAGTGGCCAGATATGATTATTTCATGGCTAACTTATCTCCAGCTCACAACCCCGGACCAATATCGACCTCGAAATGAATCTGTGATCAGCGTTCCTGGCAAGCCAGGGGAAAGGTTTGGAGAGGGCATCGCCTCGGCTGATTTACAAAACCCATCGGATGCTTTGGAAATATTGGCTCGAGTTGCTGATCGGGCTGAGGATGATAGTTCGCCCTCTGGTGATCTTACCCCCGGAAGATCAAAACGCATTAGGCCAACTCCAAGAAGTGAGAAGAGTCCGTCAAGGATGGAGGATCGGTGGTTTTACAAGCCTCTACAGGATGGCCAGATCAGCCCTGACATGGTGTACACTTTATTTGACAAGTGAGTGAACTCCCCTTGTACCATGAATAAAACTAATTAGATCAGTTATGAAGGCCTATTCCATCCGTTCTTTCCTATCATTCCACGACAAACATTCGATAAGAATCGCTTACCATGGTTGTCCCGTCATGAACCTCACCTCTTCTCCGCCATCTTGACCGTTGCTTCGAAGGATGACGAGCGAGTTCACCAAGTCTGTTATGATCACATGCAACAGCTTATATCCATGATCCTGGCTGGTGCTGACGCAAATGTGGAAGCCGTTGAAGCACTCTTGCTACTTTCGCAATGGGTCTCCCACCGACCCCAAGCATCAATCGCAGTCGGTCGTGGAGAGGAAGATAGAGTCGCATGGATGTATATAGGGACCGCTCTTCGCCTGGCTTACTACATAGGCATAGATCGTACGTCGTTCAAATCCGAAGTTCAAGAAGATCCCGCCAAATTCAATCGAAAACGTTTGGTTTGGGCCGCATGTTACATTTGCGATCGTCAAGTCTCGGTCCGTGTGGGTAAAGGATTTTGGGCTCGTGGACCTGGGCCGCTGTCTGGCTTGAAGTCCTCTGACTTCCCCACACTTCAACCCTTGTCCCCTACCGACGATAACTGGGCTCTGATATTCCAAGCTAACCTCGAACTCACTCAAATCTTTTCCAACGTCCACGACATCCTCTACTCCTCCAAAGGCCATGGCTGGAAAGAAATGCTCGAAGGACGTTATGCTAAATACCTTGATGATTTCCGTGCATCTATCCGCTCCTGGAATGACATCTGGGGCACATTGATCTGTTCACCTGAGCTCAAAACTCAACTTCTTCTCACATATGACTATCTTCGCCTCTACGTCAATGCCTTCGCCTACCAAGCAACTATTTCCCGTGCTATCACATTTCAAAAAGACTCCCATTCTTCTCGTTCCATTCCTCTCATCAACGCTACCGCCCCCGATGCGAGATTCATCTATGAAGCCCTCGACGCCGCCAAATCCCTACTCTCCACGTTCAACAACTTCGTCGACCCCACTACTCTCCGATACATGCCATCTACATATTACCTCTTCATTATTTACTCTGCCGTCTTCCTTTACAAAGCGCGCTCCACTACTACCATGACAGAGGAAGAACGGATGGGTGTTAAAAATATGATCAACATGACCATTGAACGCCTCCAGAAAGCTAGTGTTGGTGTCAACCATATGGGTTCTCGCTATGCTAGACTACTTCAACTCCTTTGGCGCAAGGTCCCGTCAAAACGAAACCAGACTAATACTAATCCCACGCGCAATCCTTCCCTCGCCTTCCCAGTCGATCCGGCTCTCACGGCTTCCGAACCGCAATCTTACGAACCGAGTCTCACTTACAATACGGTAGGAAATGGTTTGCGAGGAAACGGCCAGAATGGTTTCAGTTGGCTGGATCTAGGTGCAACGTGGAACTTTGCAACCCAGAATGGCAATCAGATTGGAGGGACAGGGAATAGTAGTGCGGGAAGTGCGGGAGAGATGGAGGATGGGGGTCTGGCTGGTGGTACTGGTGGGCTGAGTCCGTTCGATGTCGGGGTTGGGTTTCTGGGCGACTATAGTCTCTTGGAAGGAGATGATGGAAGCTTGATTTTTTGAGCGATCGAACGGATGTAATATGAGTATCATTACCGGCGTTGGGATTGCTCGAGCTGTGGTGACTGGGCTTGGAAGGAAAAGTATGTTTGATGCAGAAGGATTCAATCAAAATCCAACTGCATGCACGAATTCATGCACTCAAAGCAGAGAAAGGAGGTTCTGGACTGTGCTCAACCATGAACCTGTCGGTAGCCCAAAAGTATCCAAATATCACTGCAGCTACTGTAAAAGCTCCCTTGTAAGTCACCAACTACGTGATCAACAAGGTCATAATCCAAGGGAAGTATTCCGATCACATGTAAATACTTACTTGATGTACTCCTAAGGATTGGCCATCTTTCCAGGTGGTGAGGGGTTTGGCAGCAGAATAGCATTGATAGCGGAGAAGACTTGTTTGCCCGAGTTCAAATGAGCCTTCGTGCCGGATTCAGAAAGCATTTTGAGTTTGTTAAGTCGTTACAAGAGTTACTGTGGTGGGCGTCCTTATTTCAATCTTGGGCGGTGTGGTTGCTGGGGAGGAGGCACTTCGGTCATACGATCTTCCGCTCCGGTCCGCTAGCTCCCCCCAATCTCATCATCTCCCAGTCACCTCAACTCACTCCTTTCTTTTCTTCTACTGCTTGCTTGGAGGAAGCCGACCCGTTCCTTATCAAGGTACATCTCACCTCAGCTTCTCGCCCATATTAATCCTCTCCCAACCAACATTCAGGAACGATCATGACATGAGTACGCGACCGACGCAACGTGCGAAAATTTTGTTGAACCAAAATGTCAGCAGCATGCTGGTCGTCCCAACGTTCATGCTGCCTCTTCTTCACGAGCTGAATCTGGACGTCCAACCATTCTATGTATAGTTGTGGCGTGAGTTGATCGCCACATGTATCTGCACGTACTCTATTTCTTAATCTAGAATGGTGGCTTATGTCAGGCTTCTGAGTCAACTCAATTTGAGCAAGCGTCCGAACTACGAGTACTCCCGGGAGCCGCTTGCGCAGCTGCAAGGCACCACATTGCGCATCGTGAGTGATGTTTATCTCAGGATTGGTCTTTGCACTTCAGCATTTCATTTATTTTCTGCGTCCTATCAGTTTCGGTGCTATGCGTGTCGGATACATTTCGGTTGGGACCGCAGCTCAGAGATTTCCGATACCCATGGGATTCCATGCACACCCCAAGCGGCTGAGCAATCCTGACGATAGAGGCTCACAGGGCTATTGGAAACTCAGGGAATATTCTAGCAGATGAATTCTTCCTTTTTATCCTGTTTTCAGCATGTGAAGAAGCGCCTCCCAGGAGCCGCAGAACTACCTATACCCTCGCAATTCTCAATTCTTAATCAATCGCGTAGTCCTGGTCGCTTTAAGCCTGGTCCATTCTTCGAGAAAAACCAGGATACCGGCTTCACCGACTCGCAGGGCTTTGATATATATCTCCTTATCACGCATGCGGCTCGACCGAGCTCGTTTGTCGGCTGCACTCTCCTCGAAAGGTATCACCATTCTTCTCCAATTATCTCATTCTGTCATCTCGCGCATTCGTAGTCATCGCAATACTTTCCCTTTTGACATCTCGCTACTTGTTGGGGGCAGGAATTCATTTGCATTATGCCGATACCGTTGTCGACCTCAAGGAACAGTTTTCGGACGGTCTTGGCTGGCCACCGGCATGGGTTCCTCTCGCCGCTTCCCAATATCAGAGACCTTGCTTCGCCTTCGTATCTACTCTATACTAGATACTTAAATACTTTCCCTCATGTACCCACAGTTGTACTTCATCGACAAACCATCTTCTTCTCCCAGCAAGATCAGCTGTGAATCTATTCCAATATTCCAATTTTTCTTTCATTTGTACCCTACCTAAGCCAAACTTGTTGATGCCTTCACATTCCGAATATGGAGGCGACACGGCCTGCCCTACACCGAGTCTGGAGAAGACGTATGGTGCTGATAACACCTCATCAATAACAAACTTAGACAAGTCTCACTTCGAAGAGAGCAACCTTTCAAATACTAAGTTCGACTATGGTGGCGACACTGCGTGCCCAACTCCTAGCTTAGAGAAAACATATCTAGAAGAGAACGACCTTTCGAAATCTAAGTTCTTTAGCTTCACGTCAAGTGTGAATTCATTTCATAAACTTATTGATCCTTCCACCTACTCGGTCGAAACTTTGCATGCGAATGACGATGTTGATCTCCTTCCCTTGTGGAAACGAAGGCTCCACGGCCTTTCGCCATTTTTCACAGCATTCGCTGTGGGAGCATATTTTGTCTACTATGTATATCGAATTCATTGTACGGTCTACGCTCAGAGAGAATACCACAAAACGTACATAATGGCATGGATGTTTATTGCTGCTGAGGGTTTTGTTGCTTGTACGTATTCTTGTGCTTGTTTATTCATTTACTAACGTAAATAGTTCCCGCCCTTCTTCATCAAATGTACCAGATGCTCTCCGTCCGTGGCCGCAGACGTCCCAAGCTTCGACTTCGTGGGGATAATGTTCCAACAGTCGATGTTTTCATAACTTGCTGTAAAGAAGATGTCGATATTGTCCTTGATACTACGCGTGCAGCAGCTGCTGTCGACTACCCCAACGATCGCTTCCGTGTAATTGTTCTTGATGATGGTAAGGATGAAGATTTGCGAATCGCAGTCGAAAACCTCAGCCTTGAATATCCCAACATCTACTATCACGCCAGAATCAAGATCAAGGGTGTCCCACATCATTTCAAAGCAGGAAATTTAACCGGAGGAACAGAGTATGTTACTAAGCTAGAAGGCGGCGAAGCTGAATACATTGCTGCTCTCGATGCTGATATGATACCTGAACCTGATTGGTTGCGTGCAATCATTGCTCACATGATCGATGACCCAAAGATGGGGTTAGTTTGCCCTCCTCAGGTCAGTTCCTTCCATGAACTTGTACAACAGTTGCTAATCATTTAACAGCAATTCTACAATATTCCCGACAATGATCCTCTTGTCCAAAGTCTTGACACTTTCGTCCATGTCATGGAACCAACCAAAGATGCCAATGGTGTCGCATGGTGCACAGGTTCAGGATACGCCATCCGTCGCAAAGCTCTCGAAGCCATAGGAGGATGGCCAGTCGGTTCTCTTGCCGAAGACGTATTCACATCCTCTCTTCTCCTAGGGTCTGGCTGGAAGACGGCTTACGTCCATGAATCTCTTCAATACGGCACCGTCCCTGATACCTTCACTGGCCACCTAAAACAGCGCACACGTTGGACTCTTGGCACGCTCCAGACTGCCCTAAAGCTCAAATTTTGTCTCTATGGCCCTAGCATAAAAGGCATGACCTTTTTCGCTCGGCTCTCCGCCTTCGTCTTCGCTATTGATGCTTTCTTCAAGGTATTCCTCCTCGTCGCTCTCCTCACCATCCCCATCGTCCTCATCTCAGGCGGTCAACTCGTGGCCTACTCCTCTGACACCCAACTCCGCTGGCAAATCCGCCTCTGCTTCATCTCCCTTACTATCAGTCGCATCAACGAATTCATCACCTTCCTCCCCTCCGGCTACCGCCTCGCCGCTCGTGATAGCTGTGCTCAGATGTGGACCGCTCCTTTCCACGCTATCACCATTCTCCGCTCCTTCGTCCTCCCTACTTGGCTCGGCGGCAAGGCTATGGCATTCTCTTCTTCGGGGAGCGTCAAATCAGAGCTCAACGAGCGGGACCCACGCACGCGTGCACCCTTATGGCGACGACTTAAAGTTATCCTCTGGGATTGCAATGTCTATCTACATCTTCTCTATATTCTTTTCGTCTTAGCGGCACTCATCTACTCCACAGTCCGTGGTATCCGCTCTTCCCCTTCCACACACAATCGCCTCATCTACCTCCTCACCCATGCTTTCTGGCCACCGGTAATGTGGACTGTGTGTCTCACGGCTTGCTTTCAACCAATCATGTATGCAATCTGGCCTCCGGATATGCCTGAGCGAGAGGAGTTACTTATCAGAGATCCAAAGACTCAGATTGCGAGACCAAAAGAGCACTGGAAGAAGCAGAGATATTCGAAGACGGCTGTTTGGCATGAAGTATTGGCTTTCAGCGTGACGGTTTTCACGACTGTCATTTTTGTGGGGGCGTTTTTTGTTTAATAGATATGGATGTTCCCTGGTTCTATTATTTTAAGCGGGCATTACATAGATGGTTGGGCGTTTGGATACTTCCATTTTCGGAGTTATGTATTTGGCCTTGGTACCTGGGTATCATCATTGGCGCATGGCGAGACACTGGATTGGAAATTTTTATACCCTAGTAGTTGATAGTATCACTTTTACAGATTAATAATTTATTCTTGCCACAATCTTCTCAACAAGCAAAATTCATATATTTCCATTTTGTAGCATATAGCCTATTCTTACGACAAACAACTATTTCAAATGAATATTCTAGCTCTCCTTCATCTCTTAGCTGTTTCAAGGCTGTCGTTCTACTACTGAGTTGTTTTCTCTAATGGTAGTAGGAAATTACTCTGGGAGTTGTTCGCATCACCTATTCCCACATTACGGATGCAAGAGGCTTTGTTCAACGATTGCAAATCACGATCTTATGGGATTAAAATGGACTAGTTCCGGTTTCGAAAAAATCTAATTCTTTCTCATAAAGAAGTCAAACGTCATCCATTAATAAGGTATGAGGCCGGAATCACTAAAAATCCCATCAACAAATCACACAGCAAAGCACAGGTTCAGGTGCTCGGCGAGGTGTATGTCTCTTGTGGCGGTGTCTCTTGCGTCTTCCTGATTTGTTGCGTTTGACTGGTTTGGGAGGTTTAGGTGCATCAGCTTCCGAGTCCTGTGCAGGTCTAGATCTTGGAACCCTTCTGCGAGGCTCAGGTTGGGGGTATCGAGGTCCTTCGTTGTTCTCGTCTTCGAAGTCGCGACTCCGTCCAGGTTGCGGAACTTCTTCACGGTGAATTCCCGACCTCTGATATGTTTCTTGTTGCCATTCATTGCCGGTATTGCTATCAGAATCAAAGTCAAAACCTCCATCACTTGAGCTTCTGAAGAAGGCGTCTGAGCTATCTGAGTGGACAGTGTCATCAACCCATTCTCCAGACGTGCCATCTTCTCTGTCGCTATTGCTCTCAGAGTCAGAATGCCAGAACTTGTCAGAGTCAGTGTAGGAGCTCAAACTATATTGATCAGCATCAGGATGCGGCGCAGCATAAGGACTGCCGAAACCGTTGAAAGTTTCTGGAGTGTTGATTCCTCTGGGAAAGTGAGTTTGACCAGGCAAAGTCACGCCCCATCGAGCAAGCTGGTCCGGTCTTGGCCTCCATTTAGGGCTTTTCTTCAACTCTTCTAAAAGCCCAATCTCAATCCCACAATCCACGGTCCAATCCACCTCGGCTTGATACGATCTCTGAATCGCGATCATCAAGTTACACCACGAAGCACCATGACCAGTCCTGCCTTCACCTCCCTTCACAGCACGCACCTTCCTCGCACACACCTTCTTGCACGTACAGACGAAGATGTCGAGAAAAGCATGCACCATTTCGTGAGTGAGAGCGCAGAGGTAGGACTCACCTGGCGAGGTAGCTTCATAGCCCAAACAGAAATTGATCCGGATCGTCCTGGTATCGGGCAGATATGCTCCACGTAGGGGGTCTTTCTCTGAAGAATATACCCTGATCCACCGGACTCGGCGGCCGAGTTGGGAGAAGAAGAAGGCTTTATCAAAGAGTTGGAACCAGTCTTCTATAAATTCACGGAGCTGGGTCTCACTTCTTGGGTTCGGGATATGTCCTTTTAGTTTTGCGAGGCGGGATCGGGAGAGCCGTGTCTCCATGGGAGTTTTGCAGTGGTCTGTCAGAGCGCGGACTAGATCTTTGGCATCATATGCTTTGGGTTTGGCTTTGGGAAGATCACTCATGATTTGCCTGTGCGGTTTGACTTGTTTCTTGCTCGTAGAGGACTCACCTCTCTTGCTACCTTGGTGAGATGCCATACTGTACTTCTAGCTTTCCCGTTTTCTATGTAGAGTTTCTAGCGTAAAGTATCGATGCAGCCAGGGAAATGAAAACAAATCACTCTGAAGCAACGAGACACTATTTATGTTCTAGGCCATCTCTCGTTTGAAAAAAAAAATTTACGCTCTCCTTCTGAAAAGACAAAGAACTAGTGAAATGCTGTGTCAAAGATCTGCTATATTTCTTTGTTTGAAAGAAGAAATTTAATTGTATCAAATCTACGTCTTTCGGGATTGTTCTTCTTAGAACAAAGAAGGCACAGAACGATCTTGCGCGGAATCATATTACATCCAAAAGTTTATACTGAACCAACTAGAGGAGTAGAGAAATACGCCAGAAACTTGAAATCCTCTTTATTTGCGGATTTGTGTCACTTCGTATGCAACTTTGGTAAAGGGAGACTTACAGATCAGTCCACTGAGAGACACCGTACTGTACGTAGGCAAGGAAACCAAACCCGCTAATTTATGTGATCTTACTTAAATCAAATAAAGACAAAGCATTTCTACCCATGCAGAGCTCGAACACCGCCTCAGCCGCCACGTTCTACATCTTGGAAATCTGATCCGTGTGAGAAACTGTCTATCATCTGATGACAGCTATCGACGTCAAAATGCTACTTGGATACCTGTCGCGCAAGTTCTAAGCGAGTGATAGGTGGAATAACAATTCATCCTTAGTGCTGTAAGCCTTCTATAAACTAATTTATTTCCCTGCAATAGCGTCTTGTCCTGTCCCGCTGTTGCATCACTCCCAGATCGGTGTTCCCCAAATGGGTCTTTGAAACCTGCTTCGGTTGGCTATTACCGGATTTAAATAGCGGTAGATGGAATGCGGCTGCGTTTTGTACTTCGGAGGCGAGCGGCGAGTTTCTGGGGAACTACATGGTAGGGTGATTCGTGCGCTTGGATCTCCATCGCCTCTTCGTGAACAGGCAAGCTGGCACTCTGAGTTCCCTGGCTATATAGCCTTGGCGGTATCATGCAAGAAGTGCCAGCGGTAACCGCAGCTCGGAACATCAATCATTTGTGGACATGTATACGACAGAGCAGATTTTTTTGAATTCGTTTGAACATGGAATGTGAGCACCAAATCATGAGATATGTACATCATCAAATCATAATATTTACGTCGAATCAACAATCGCCCACCAATGTCTCTCGACTCATTTCCACCGCCCAGTATCATTCAGCTTAGATTTCTCTATTCTTTCGCTTCAATCATTTAGCTGATGGTCTGTTTAGTAGATCCGGCAGCATTGTTGTAACCCTCGGTAGAAACAACTTGGAAGTTGTGGGTTCCCAGGTTCATGCCAAGCTTGACCCAAGCATTGAAATGATTGGCAGTGGTAACAGTTCCACTGGCTCGCTTGCTCTGACGGACGGAGATGTATTGATGAAAAGTTGAGGTGCCTTGAATTGAAGGCTCATTGGTACGAGTTGTCTCGTAGATATTGTAGGTAGCTCCATCACTAGTAACGGTACCTTTGGAGCTGCCAAATTGATTAGCGTTGGTGTAATCTTCTATAATGTAGTATTCGACAAGAGGGTTGGTTGTCCAACCGTAGATCTGAAAGGTGACGACACCAGCAGTGGCAGTGTGGGTACCTTGAAAGTGATTGCCCTAAGCAGAGTCAATTATGGAAGAGATACAAGAGCCAGGAAGCTTTACCTTTAGGATCCCTTTGACCACCATCTTCCGACAACGAAATCAGCGGCTTGACGAGAGTGGTAGCGTTTGTCAAGATGAATTCGGCGCTGTCCAGAGAGACACGAGTGGCAAGTGCTCCAACGACCGCTGACAGAGCAACGGAGAAGAGAAGGCAATCATAGTGATGAATTTTGATATGGAGATGCTGAGAACGAGAGTGAGATGTTCCAAATGTGAATGAGAGGTCGAAGATGAGACAGATGGGATAAGAAGACTGTAGATGGCTGTGGTAATGATATAGTTTATAAGGGTCAGTTCTTCGACTTTATATCCTCAGAGAGACTCTAACTCTTTCCTAGTTTCTGCTTAGCTGTCGGGGAGTCGTATAGCACAGCACGAAGTTTGTCAGTATGCTATAGCCGAAACATAGAATTCTGCCGTTTTTTCGACGGTGCCGTGACCTCTGTCCAAAAAGCTGCGTGATGTGACCCATGTTAATGTCGCGGTATATTTAGGCGGATCTAATGGTCAGGATGAAGTGAGTGATAAAGAGAATCGATGAGGCGATGCGGGGGACTTGAGTAGAAGGTAGCATTGGAAGGTCGTCACGCCGACATGTAAAATAAGAGCAGGACTCCTCTACGGCGAGTTGAAGTGGACCCCTCATTAATCTCTAGTTTCAACACTCAGAATCGGGATAATATTTGATCAGTTAATACGGGGAGATGTCCTGAAAGGGAAAAAGACGCGAGAATTGCTTGACAGCAAAGATCCGAGCTCGTTGTCTCCACATCGCCACGCCAACTCTAGCCTTCCGAACTATGATCCAGAAATATGATCGGGAATGCGCAGTGAGCTCCAACTAAGTCCTAGCCTAATCTCAAAAGCTATCTGTGCTTTACCTAGTTCCACTAACTAACCAAAAGTCTTGGGTCTTGGCCAAACTGGCGGGTCAGTCTAACCTCCTTTAGACGACCACAGCAAGTTGGTGGGAGCTCAAATGAACAAATAAATAAATAAACAAATCTCTGTGAGGATTGAAGAGAAACAAAAAGGCTACAAAACCCAAAGCGTATTATGTCATAATAGCACTCTAAAGGAGTGATTAAATTGCTCTCAGACCGCACAAGATCACTTGATATACGCGCTTCTTTCACCCGATTTTTCGTCCGTCGTTGAGGGCTAGAATAATAAAATGGCAAATTAAGTTTTTCGTTCCATACTCATACGTGTAGGTTCATTTCACCTATTGCGGCTCAATGAGGCGGACCGTCAAGCCATGAAGAAGGATAGTTCTGAATGATGTAAAGTATGGTTAAAGAGTTCAGCCATCTTTATCAGAAACTAGAAGGCTAGGAATTTTAGATTTAGAATTTATTAGAACATGTGAAGCTTGTTATCATAAAAGGGATCCCATCACAAGTGTGTACTAAATTCCACTTTTTCTGTCAAGGAACCTAACGCTATCATAGTCTAGCTAGAAACTTGCTGGAAGCCTTGCAGGGTACATATTCAGTAGATCAACTAGACAACTTACTTTGTATTTAGCCAGTTACATGTTAAGCCGCCGCGGATATCAATGGAGCACTAACCATACCTCTTTTACTCATCCATGTCATGTGAGGCTGTGTAAGCTCGGAAGCCCAAAGGAACATAAAGAGGGGGATAATAGCAAGGTAAGTATGATGTAAGAAACTTAGTGCGACTGCATGACGTGAGCGACACATGGGGAAGCAGCGTTGTTGTTACATATTAGTGCGTCAACGAGACATTACCCAACAATATTTTCGGAGATTTCGGGCCTCCCTCCGATCTGAAAGTTGTTTCTAGACACTCTTTCTTCGATTTAAAAGTGATGACAGCTATTATTCGGACTTTGCCATTGCACCAAACAGAAAGAATAAATCTGAGTTGAACATCTATACTTCAAAGTGGGTCACTTGGCCTTAAATCTACAAGCTATTTAAAACGGATAACGGGATGAGAATTTCGTAGAGTAGCTCTGCTACTGAACAGTTTTCTACTGTAATTAAGTTCAAAGTTGAAGTTTCATTTGATAAGGTGAAAAAAATCAATGGATCTCAGGGACTGCTCTCTATAAACACCAAATGAAGCTAAAACAGCAAATTTTCGGCGGTTTGACAACAAATTAAATTTTCTGAGCCAGGAATCTTTGTTAACATCTCACTCGAGAAGTTCGGGACAGATGGAATATGTATTTTTGCTGCTATTCCTTTCTTCTTTCCCTCCTTCCTTCCTCCCGGTTCTACTTTTGAAATCGTCCTTACGTATATGGGAAACACACCCTGATTGGGACATTGGGCAATGGTTTCGAGGACTACTAGCTCTTATTGCGCCACTCGTAAACCTTGGTTTCCGTATAGACCAGAGATCATAAGATGTGTCCAAGTTTAATTCAATCAAGGGCAAGAAATCGCCTTATATAACCAGCTTCTCAGACTTCGGAGGATGTAACATACTTGCCCAAGTAGTAACGACGATGCCAAAGCAAACGGAAATAACACAGAGCCGGAAGCTAACTTTCTCAAGAAAATATCGATATGTGCAGAGAAGATGATCTGACAATCTCCAGAATGCGGCTTACCCCAGTCGATCGGTTGTAAATCCCTTGCACGCCTCCCGTCCTCCCTGGCCTGTTACACTATTCATCCGGTTGTGGCTGTACAGGGGTTGGAAACCTTGAGCTTCGACCTGGTGATCCTTGACTTCCACCAAATTAAAGGAAGATTGTAGTTCTGGTTCCGTGACTAGGTCTCTTCTACAATGGGTTTTTATACTTACAAATTAGTAAAACAAATGGGGTTAAACTCATGAAATGAGTATCTTTATTGCCAAAGTCAAGCATCGCATCGCATCGCAGAGATAGAGAGGAGGTTACAAAATATCATCCAACAAAGGCCTCCAAGACGTAGATACTAGGCCATGAAGGTTATCTTTAATTTTTGTAAAGAATTTCGGAATGGAAAAAGGTAATGAAATTAAAACTGGATTCGTCTATGGAGAAGGATGCAATAGAGTGTATTTTAGTATTATTCACTGCTCAACATAATCTATTTGTTAAGAAGAGTTAAATCAGGTGGGAATTCACTGTATCCCATTTTCCTGAATCTCGATTGGCTTGGTGAAGATGTCTCGCAAAGGCGAATAAGCTGATCACTTCAATAACCACCAATTTACCTCCTTCTTTAACTACTCACATTCCATCCAATTCCGATCTAACTTGGAAAATTGTCCGCAACGACACATTCAACTTTGCAAAGATAGCACAATTCACAGCGAAGCCATCGCAACTATGGCACAGGTCAAAGCTGCGCGGAGGAAATCCAAAAAACGTACAAGAAAACCAACTATAAAGTCTGCTACAAAATCTGCTCTGAGTAAGATCGATCTTCAGGACTTCCTAAGAAAAGTTATCGACTCAATGGAAGTTTCAGAGCTCCGTCAATGGGTCAAGAAGTATGTTGCTGGTAATAAGAGAGTGGCTTGCGATATGGCAGGTCAACATCTAGTACTAGGAAAGAGTGTCGTTCGGTACCATGAGGACTCCGCAAATGAGAATAACCAGTACAACACCAGCGACGAGGAGAGAGATAAGGAGGGAGATACTAAAATGGTCGAGAATGCAGATGACGACGAAGAGCTCAGTGGAGATGAGGCCGATGACGAACAGGATGAGGATGACCAGATGCCTCTGATCTCAGCCAAAGACGATGAGCTTGTACCAAGAATGGCAACTTGTGAGAACTGCGATCAGGAATTTGATGTGACGAACAACAAACGAGGTGATTGTATCTGGCATGATGGTAGAAACTTCCTCATATCAGCTAGTAAGAGCTAATGTACTTCAGAAGAGAAAGTGATTGTTAGGGGTTCCGAAATTTGGGCCTCCAATCGTTCCAAGGACTCCCAATGGCTAATGAACAAATATGGTAACAATCCAGATTACCAAGTGGGTTTCGAGTGGGAATGTTGCAACAAGCCCGGTTCTTCTCGAGGCTGCCATTCCACAAAGCACAAGGCACCTATCAATAAGGTTCAATATCTAGGATCTCCACGTGTTCGCGGCTTGGGTGTACCGATGTACTTTTTTGGTACACGCATGTATAGAAAATCTAAGTTTCGTGTTCTTAACGAGGTTGGAAGAGCTTTAGCCTAAGAGTAAGACAATGGGCTGCGATTTGTGAGTGAAAATGAGTGAAACCAGGATATCCTCGCTGTTGCTAACGATTTTGTAGATGAGATAAGTCACTGCTCGCCGTCATTTTAACTTCCGGGTTGACTTTGTGTTGTTTCGGGATTCAAGGCTCTGCGCTGGGCACATTCTTCACAGCTTGTGTACCTTACATTTTTAAAATAGAGCCCATCAAGGAACCCAAGTAGTCTGTAATAGTAGTCCAAAATTAAAATTTCCACCTCATTATTCCGCATGTGGTGAATAATTCGGATAGTCAGGTGGCTTTCCGTGTACCAAGGTATTCTCTGGGATAAGCGTGATATATTTGTTATGCCATCGAGTACTTCATTTCAGTTCGCATAAAGGTTTTGAACCCCCTCAATGGCTTCCCGAACCATGGATCTCACTGAGGACAGTCCAAACCTTGAATCTCTAGACCATTATCTTTACAAAATAAAATTTAAAACTCAAAGGCGCTTTAGTTTCGTAGGTGTTAAAATCTAGTAGCTTTTCAAAATATTAAATGACTAGTGCAATTCAATCTCTGAAGTATTAGACAGCAATTGATGACATGGACATCTAAATATTTCAATGGCGAGGAGAACTTTGACATTGACTGGAATACGAGGTAAGATTGTGTCTGGCATCCTGGTTGAAAATTCGTTCACCAAACTTTAACTCAAGGTGAGCTGATAATCCTGAGGTGAGAATAACCTTGACTACCGCTTAAGTTTATCATGGTGATAGATGCAAGGACAACCCCTGGAGCTTTATTGATGATCCAAGCTATACCAATGGGTCCGTTTGGATGTGTTGTGAGAAACCTGGCAGCGATAAGGGGTACATTCAACCAGGCACAAAGTCGAGATGAACTAGATCGGCTATACTTCTCAACAGATCCTCAAGCGCAAGGCAGACGATGATATCGTCCTGCCCAACAAATTGATGCAAAGAGAAAGATATATCAGCGAAAATGAGCATTCAAGAGTCTAGGAAATTGAGGCTCTGGCTGGTATGAATGACTTGTTTGGACAAGATGGAGAAAGTATGGGAATGTACAGATAAATCTAAACCTTACTGTTGTGAAACGAAGAAGCACCTTGTAGATAATATTATCGATGTATACTCGCATTACTTTCAGTCCTTTTAGTCCACTAGTTCTTGGATAATCCCGACCTATCCATTCCCTCAGGCCACAATGTCCTCCTTAACCAGATTGACCGAATCATTGTCACAAACACAAACGCCCACATTAGGACAACCAACCCGGCCAGCACAGTACCAAAGATTCTGATCGCATCGCTCTCAAAACTTTTTCCAATTGCCATCGTCGCTGTCACCAATGCGGTATTTGGGAAAACAAATGAGTACCACGTCATGTCAAATCGAATGTAATGCTCCGGGTCGTTAGGTTGAATAATCTGCCAGTGAGCCCCGACACTGACGATAAAGAACCAGAGACATAGACCCCACATCCATAGACCAGCGATATCAGAAATGATCTTGAAAAAGAAAGCGGCGTTTGGGTTGCCCATGTAGCCGTCCGGGAAAAGCTTAGGGAATGCCTCATTTCCAAGATGAACAAGGCCAGCAACCGTGAATCCACTTGGGCCGACTGACACGAACTTGCAAACATTAGCTATTGAGAAAATTTAAGGGCCGTTGTGGCAGTACCATCCCTGGGCGGGTTCTCTCTCTCGGTAGCTTTTGAGTCATAAGACGGTATATGAATGCACTGTAAATCATCAGGCTGACAAGGAAACCTGTGCCTTGGATGCAAACTGCTCCGAAAGCAATAGCAAGAGAGTTTATACGAGCTGCAGCGGCTGCATCCGGTAGAGCATCAATAAGATTAGAGGCAAAAGGAGCAATTAAAAGTAAAGGATAAGCCGGAAAGATCCAGATAGGTGTCATGGTATGGATTGGGAAGGTTCTGGAACAATGTTAGCCCTACCGTATGTTGATGCGAGGGAAACTTGCTGTGTCGACCAAATGATCAAGTAGATTCCTGAACTTGCAATAAAACTTGTAGCGGAATATAACCAGAATGCCACCAGCATGGTCATCTGGAACCATTCTCCGGTCTCTGGAATACCATATTGACACATATTGATGAGTATAGTCCCCACACTTGAGTCATGATCAGCGCTTCGTGGATGGTATTTGGAATAGAGGTTCTTACGAAACTACCTAATATCCTGTTAGCCATGATCTGAAAGGTAAATTAAAGGACGTACGGAGGCATTGATGAATAAAGATTCAGAAGGACTGGTGAATGAACCTTTGAAAGACCCTCGATTCCATTTAAATCTGAGCGTAAGAAAACAGCAATTCATCACGAAGAGAACCAAATTGAAAAAGAAGAAAATTACTCCAAGAATTCTCAGCCAGTCAGAGCGATAAGGAACTGTCTTTTGTTAGACCTGGACTTCTTTTCGATGGAGCTCCTTTACTTGAATGAAGCACATTGGCAATTCCTCCGGTGGCCATAGTCATTGTAAACCATGTCCAAGTATAGCACCCAATGCGATCCCTCAAACCAATTTTGCGCAATTCTGTATCTCTTTCCTCTCGACCTTCATTACAGCTCTGACTGCGATTTTGTACGACCTTCTCAGCTACTCCTAACCTCCCTTCGCCATTATTATCATATCTTGCGCGTCTCCGATCCCTGCCATAGCTGTGCAAGCCATTTTCAATCGATGTAGTATCGTGCGCGCCGGGTGATGGTGATTCGTAACCGTTCTCCGGTCTCTGCGCGTTCAGCCATCTTGGTAGAGGCTCTTGTGCTGGCATTTCGCGAGAAAGCCCTCCTCGGGAGCAGTCGCAAAGATCTTGGAAATGCAGTATAGAACGACGAGAACGAGAGGCTCAAGACTGGTCAGAGCATAGCTGAAGTTTACCAGCGTGGTGATGAAGATAAGAAGATTGAGGACCAGGGATCCGACGTTGGTAATCGCCATTGTGGAGAAATTTTGGGTTGCAGAGAGCGGGACCGCGAGGTTATTAGTCCCTGAAGTGCAGCTGGTTATCTTCGGCAGGTCGGCGTCATTAGGGGAGTCTTGGAGCAACAGGAGGAATTGGATGTATGACCAATCATCTCGTCAGTGGGCGACGGAAGTCTTTCGTTCGATGAGGTCACGCATCTGGGGGCGGTCACCAGCGGCAGATTCTTCTTTTGGAATGACAACTCCAGCCAAATTTATTCTTTTCCTCCACACTAAAATTATCAAGCTTGAGACGGGTCCGTGCTATCCTACAAGATTTCTTTTAAATGCTAAGCTAGCTAACCACCTCTACTTACAAACTCTGCAGGATCTGTCTCTCTTCTCCAATGTCACCAGAGAACAGTAAATGGCGCTGCTAAACAGCGCAGCCTCAAATGTCTTTGAAGATAATTGAATTAGATCAATTGCTCTTGGCTTACATTCCACAGAACTTACAACTTACCGTTAGCTCTTCTGCGGCTTTTATAATACCGGATTTTCTCGCTGGTCTCAACCATGAATCGGTTATAGAAGCCTTAGTTTCAAGAAAGCTTTGGGTAACCAGGGCAGCAAACTGTCGTCTAGATTTGGAAATCATCTTTGATGAAAGGTCAATGTCAGAGGAATCTCGAATTCGTTTGCTAGAAAGTCTAGGATACGGCATTTGTAACCTTGAGGTCAGTCACTGACCGACACATCAAGCTTAGCTGATCAAATAGATGTGGGCTGATCTTACCCTAAAACCGTTTCTCGAAATACTCAATAAGCCGGCCCACTCTAGTTCGTCCTTCGATCTCTCAATTCTGCTGAAGCATGGAACAATAATTTCTTCGCCAAGAACAGGGCCTCGAGCTTGGCTCACAGACAAGATGGATATCAAACCACCAAATAATGTTCTCTGTGCGGTATTTAAAAGCCTGCATATACGGTTGCAATATACTACAAAGCTGTTAGCTCCAAAGAAAATAAAGATTGTCTCCGACAAGCATCATGAACAAATGCTACTAGATAACCCATACAGTGATAGTCGCAAACAACATGGGAATCTGGAACTCGTTGTTGCAGAGATGCAAGGGTATTCAAACTCTATCGCAAAAATGTTTCATAACTCCCATCGACAAGCAGGACTGGTACCAAATGGTCAGATGTCCTCCAGTCACATTGCAATCACACCTACGAAGCAAGAAGCAAGAAAACGAGGTCAACCTTTTTCAAAGAAAATCATCAGTATTATGAATGGATGGATTAATGACCATGGTATTGGAATGTACCCCAACAAGACCGAGAGGCTCAAATTAATGGAAGCAAGTGGTTTAGAGAACGGTATACCTCTAGTTTAGCAAAAGATACACTAAACCTGTCAAGTTTACTAATTCACCCGCAGATCAAGTGAGGAAATTAATACAAAGATTGCGGCAGAATCGATTGTCAACAGACAAGAACGAAAGTACACTTTGTCCGGACTCCTACAACGACTCTTCCAAAGACTCAAAAGAAATGCTACTTTCACCAATCAACGAATCTACACCATCTTTTGTATTGGCTCCTTCCACTTTAGCAACTGTCTCTCTGAAACGACCCTTCGAGGATTCTAATAGTAAGATCTTGATAGACGACCCTCTCTCCATCGAATCAGCATCCAAACTTGTGAACGCCACAATCCACATCCTAGTCGCAGGTTACCATGGCATCAATCGTAAGAGACTCAAAGAGATCAAAGTCGAAAAACCTGCAACAGAAGTTTCATTAGCAAATTTAACCCCAACAATTTTCTCCCCTGGCTACATGAAGGTCAGATAAATTCCACGGATTGGTTTGTGAAGTTAACCATGTTTTAGGCCATGGCACAGAATGCTCGCTTCCTACCCACGATTTCAAACGCTATTTCGACTTCTTGGCTACAATATGTTCAATCTCCAATTCTGCGAAAGAAACTTAACTCACTGTCTGTCGAACCCACTTCTCCTCTCACAAACAATACGAATAGCGGATTAGCCAAGGGGACCACCACGCAGTTATCAGCTGTGGTTCAGGCTAGGATATGGGTCATGATGCAAACAAAACTCTACGATGCAGCTTCTACAAAAAAATTATGGCGGGACTCAGCTGGAGTTGGGACCAAAGAAGATGAAAATATCCCAGATCTCTTTGCGCACCCCGGGCAAGAGGAAGAGCTTTCAAATGACATGAGTAGTCTGCTGGAAGATTTTGAAGACTTCAAAGATCTCTTTGAGGGCTCAGAAGAGGACGATGATCTTCTGAATGATGAAGAAAGGGAGAGATTAGCGGTAGAGCATGAAACAGATCAAATGCTTCTTGGTGATGAGTACGAGAGCGAAGAGGATTCTCTCTTGTTAGATAGGAGTGAAATTGAAAACATGCTAGTATGACAATGTTGTCCCAGAACCTAAGTTGTGATATTTGACTTTGATTTTGGTTTTATTGTACAAAGGCAATTTGAACATCCTAACCTACATTTTCTATTACCCCCGTTCACTAAGCCCCTACAGCCCCCGCATCTCCGTATCCCCGCAACACTATCTCTTATCCAACCCTCGAGGATCACCAAAAATGACACTGTGGAATTTTCTCAAGTCCAGATGCCAAAATCTTAGTTATTATATTCACACTACAATCATCTACCCATCAAGGCCATCCCACTATATACCATACCCAAGCCCATCCATTCCGCCGAAACACCACACCTACACGGGATATTTTGATAATGCTTCGCTTGAGTGCCTGCCATGACCATAACTATGCTACAGATTTCCTCCATTGTTCCCATTCCCTTCCATTTCCCAAGTTTCCTTCGATTCCTCAACGCCATGCTTAGAAGATGTGCAGTCCAGTGTAGTGCAGTCCTCTTTTGGAAGAGGGACAAGAGTCATACAAAAGAAAAAAAAGAAAAGGAACTCCTCCTGGTCATTGACAATCGTAGAAAATCGTCGACCGCATATGCATCATCCATCCCGTCTCATCCCATCCATTCATATCCATGCTTAGTCATGCCCAACTCCATTATGCATGCAAAGACTTGAGCCTCCCATCCATTAACGTTGGCTATATGTATTGTTGCATTGAAAGAAAGAAGGGTATTTTAGCTCTCCATGACTACCTTCTTGGCAGTCTCGGTGCTACCAACGCTCGCATTGGTACCTCTTCGCTCTGGTCGCTTCTTCTCAGTAATAGGTGAAGTAGGCGTCTTTGATTTCGGCTTCCTCTTCATCATTGTTAATCCCTCGTCCGAGTCCGAATCATCGTCATCTTCTTCTGGCTTCTCTCTATCTCCAATATACCCAGCATCATCCTCTTCATGATGTAAGTGAAAAGCATCTCCAAGCATCGGAGTTTGAACATCACCAGTCGATTCCTTTGACAAAGATGGCGGAGTTAAAGTCTCCGGTGTGCTTTCAGCGGTGAAACCAGCATTGACAGTTGTGACGATGCCAGGAAACTGAAGCATATCACCCTCCATGTCGTTGCTCACCGAACTTGCTCCTGAAATTAGGGCCGGCAACGAAGGTACGGAAGGAAATACGTGTTCCTGCGACCCCAAATTGACAGACGACAGAGGGCTGGTGAGGTTGGAAGGTGATGTTGCTTGAGATACAAAACTGGTAGAGTTCACTGAGCTGTACGACTGTGCTCGCTTGGTATCAATGTCGGGCTCACTTGGTAATTCTGGGTGTCTGCGCACGAACACATTATCGTCGGGAGAGGGTGGACAACGTGGTGTTGTATCAATCCTGTCTTGTGTTGAAGCTGCGAGCTGTTGACGCTTTTGCTCGGCATCCGATTCCAACCGCCGCCTTCGCTCATTGGTTTCCAATGCACGCTTAAAAGATTCAGGGGTGCTAGCACCGTATACTCGAGGCGCTGGAGATTTTCCTTCCGGTGTCTTATTGGCCGTAGACGGTCTGTCATCAATGTTCGAGGCAGCGAAAACAGCGTGGGAAACATTGGGAGCTGACGCTGATGATTGATACGCACTAACCAAGTGGTGTTGAAAGAAGAGTGGTGATGGCAGCGGCTTGTCATAATCAGCATTTGTAGGACTGACTTGAGAAGATCTTGAGAGAGGTCGAGGGTGATAAAGGGTCGTATGTTGGAAGAGACCAGGGGCAGTAGCAGTGCTCATAGCTACACTTGGCTCTGAGTGCTTATTTTCCGACTCGAACAAGCTTCTATCCACAGACTGAGCTCGAGAAACCACTTGTTCTTTGATTTCTGGTAGAGATTCTCGACCCCGGGCCGATTGGTTCCAGATATGACCACCGAACAATGCTCCCATATGATCTGTGAAGATGGGCGTGGTCAAAACCTCCTCATGGAATGTGCCAGTAGTTGGTGTGTTCATAGACCGTGAATGCGAGTGCCCGCGGTGAACGATCGTCTGAATAGACGCTGCCGCCGAGACGGTACGGTCAGGCGGAGCTGGTCTTGCATCAGAATCGGTTGTGCCGGACGGCAGACGTTCACGTTTTGGGGTAGCTCCTACCGTGACAGGCTGCTGAGCAAAGCCAAGCGCAAAGGGGTCCCTCTCATTCGTCACAATGTCGGGACTGGCTGTCAAACTCTGTGCAAGAGGATGTTCAGAAGATTCGCGGTGGCGGTCTTGTAAATCGCTCAAAGCAGCAAAGTAAGATTCATCACCTCGAACACTTGCTCGTCGACTGTCGCGGTGCGTTGGGGTGATTGGAGTGTGTAGATTGGTATCGGTTCCTGAGCTCGTTGCATTGCTAACTGCTCTGCGGCGAGACCCTTCGCTTCGAGTCTCACTCCTAGCAGCACCCATCACCTTCCCAACAGCCTTCTTCACAACTGATCGAGCTTTGTCCAGCAAGGAAATTGCCACAACGGCGTGGTCTAGTTCGTTCCTGTCAACCTGGATCCTTCTTCCGGAAGTCTTCCTAGAAGGATCCGTGTCATCAAGCCAACCAATAACATTGGGAATGCCCGCAATAACCCATGGGTGACGCTTGACTTCTCGCAGCTTCATCCGCTCGGCCGGGTCCTTGATCAACATTCTGCGCAGCAAGTCGTGTAGTTCGTCTCCAATATCTTCATAGACGAGGTCATTCTCTTCTCGATAAGGGCTCGGACCGGAGCGTTTGATGGGATTTGGCTGACCCAGAATGGAATTGGGATCGACCGCCTTCAACCTTCGTCGAGGAATACAAACATCTTCTTTAGCAATGCATCGGAAGAGTTGCCATTCATCATCAGCAAGAAATGGAATGCGAGCGAATATCAAACAATAGAGCGTGACGCCCAAGGACCAGACATCGATCTGGTCAGTGACTTTTGGTTGCTCCACGTCCAAATCAGTGTAGCAAAGTTCCGGTGCAAAGAAAGCCGGTGTTCCCACTGTCTTTGAGAGCTCCCGATCGTCATCGAAATCGGTAGCGTCAGCTTCGGACACAGGCTCTTCTGTCTCTCCCTCTCTAACGGGTTTGCCGAAGTAGGAAACGCCAAAGTCCGAAATCTTGACACGATGGTCCTTGGTCCAAAGAAGATTTGCAGGTTTGATGTCTCTATGAACGACTCCTTGATAATGAAGGTACTCGAGACCTAGCACGGTATCTCTGAAGGTAGATCGAGCCTGTTCAAGGGTGAAGCAGGGGACATAGGAGAAGTCATCTTCGAAGGCGTCATGACGGACATCATCCAGGGACGACATGTGTGAGATGATGCTATCAGCCATACTTGGAGATCTACCACGGTAAGGAGGATCCTCGACATAAGGGCCGTAAAAGGCTCCATCAAGAGCACTAGCGGAGCCATGATTAGAGCCGAGCGATGGTAGCGGGCCAGGGGTTTCATCGTTCTCATTATCACTATCAATAGGAGGAATATCGAACTCGGTCGGAAGTGGCGTATGAGCGCGAGAGCTTGGTCCAGAGGGTGCTCGAGAACCTGCTCGAGAACCACCTCTAGATCCAGGATTAGATCGTAAGTTAGAACGGTGGGACCGAAGTGTTTGCGAGTCGTTGGTAGCAGCCCGAGATAGGTTGGACATCCCATCTTCGTCTTCTTCGCCATGTTCCAAACTCCAGTAATCTGTGTAGCCGAGCTGGAGCGAAGTCACTTTGGCACGTTGGACTTCCTTCCGCACTCTGCGTCTTTCCATCATTTTGAAGAACTTCTCGTCGTCCACCGTTCCTTCTCCTTTTGACTCCTTCTCAATACGACGGCGTTCGTAGAGACATATCTGACTCGTGCCCTTCTTTCTCCAAATAATCTCTCCAAGCTCGACATGTTCTAAGACCATGTAAATCTTCTTCAACTCTGGATCGTCGATAACTTCAAGCAAGCCGACCACATTCGGATGGCGGATCTTCTTGAGAATAGCAATCTCTCTTTTCGTCTTATCTTCTGGTGCAACAGTGACCTTCCCAAGCTTGCGCTTCTTGGAAAAGCGTTGTATGATCTTGATAGCGACAAACTCGCTCGTCTCGAGGCTCCTAGCCAATTTAACCTTGCCATGAACTCCTCTGCCGATCTCGTTGATGATCTCGTATTGGTTTATCAACTTTCGGCCAGTGATGAAGTCTTGTTCGACTTGAGCTTTGTGAGTTCTAGCGTGCATGTGTCAGTACCAGAATGACGTTATTGGAGGGAAGGCGGGAGGACAGCAGAGGAAGCATCCTGTAAATTGAAAGAAGAAGAAAAGGATTGATCGCAGTATTGATCGATCTAGCTGGTGTGGATAGGGGACGTGATGAGAGTTTAAAATAAGCAAGAGACAACTTACTCTCGAACTTTATGGATCTGCAGCGGGTGCAGGTATGGACTGGAATGCGGCGTACCATCGGAGATCGAGGGAAGTGATTGACGAACAGGATTGGTAGTCGGGCTGAAGAGTCCAGGACTCGAGGAGGGCGTGCTGACGGCAGTCTTGTTTGAGGGATCCATTGTGAATGAAGATTGGGTTCGCGACTAACGACGAGACCATTTTCTGGAGGTGAAGTTTGGGAGCTCAGCCAAGCTCGATCGACACGGTGGATTCAGCAATATATCGGCATTGTCGATCGGGGCGATAAATTAAATGGGTGGGTTTGATGGGATTGAGGGTGGCAGTTGTGGGTGGTTGAGGAGGGTGTGGTTGAGGGAGATTGTAGTTGTGGTTGTAGGTGGTGGTGGTGGTGGTGGTGGTGGTGGTGGTGGTGGTAGGTGAATGAAGTTTGTTTCTTTATCGTTGTGTTGGAATGTGGTTGTGGTGGGGAATCGAGGTGAGCGAGGAGCGAGAACGGGGAGACGGTGACTGGAAATACGTTCGGTCGAGGGTTTTGGCGAGGTGGTCAGTGCTCCTGCAATCGAGAGGACGGGCCAGACGACGGGGCGGGGGAAACGCCGCTTAGGGAGGTGAGGGTGAGGGTGAGGGTGAGGGTGAGGGTGAGGCGTGTGCCGCGAGGAGCGAGCAAGGACGAAGGAGAGGGCGAGAGTGAAGAGGAAGAGGAAGAAGAGAAGATGAGATGAGATGAGATGAGATGAGATGTGGGTTGCTATAATAGCGGATGAGAGTAATGATCCCAAGAGGGTGGATGATCCGAATTGAGCAGCAGCAGCACACCCAACCTGTGCAGGCCAACGATTCAAAGGCGAGTCGGGAGCAAGGGCGGATTGTTGATGCTGAGCTGGATGTTCAGCGCAGCCCAAGTAATTAGTAACTGAACGATGGGGAGGAGGAAGAGGCGAACGTCCGTCGTCGTCGTCGTCAACGGCCGGCCTTTGGCGTCCCTTGGTCGTCCCTTGGCCCCAAAATAAATGTGGGATACGGAGATGGATGTGCGGCGATGCGATGCTGGAGTGGTCGAGACTCAACCCTCCCAAAGACTCACACCACCACCAACACCACCAACACCACTACTGGGCAATCCTCGATGGCGCGGAGACCGGGGGGGCAAGGCACCTGGGAAACCTTGGATGCCGTAAGAAAGGATGACACCTGCATACGACAATCGTCCAACGATGATGCCACTGCGAGGAAAGGTGCTGGTAGCAAAACCTCGAGTGCAAAGAGGTGTGCAGATCAAGCTGCATTTAAGTCTGAAGCAACCGTTTCGATGCATGTAGTATGTACAGCATCACCAGATTAAAAAATGTATTGCTCGCGGCGGTCGAGTTCCGCGCTGCTGGTCGAATGAAATTGTTGGATAGCCGCCGTACGCAGCGTTGAAATTCAGCAAATTGATTCCTCTTCTTCCGTCCTACGACTGCAGTCCAGTACATACATACATGGCATGCTTGCCGTGCAAGGTGCAGAGCATGGCCATGGCCTCTGCCTGTGCCTCTACCTCTGCCTCTGCCTCTGCCTCTGCCTCTGCCTCTGCCTCTGCCTCTGCAACAGCAACGACTCTGCAGCCGCTCACCCAACGACGGGAATATGTTTTCTTCTTCCTCTTCTTCTTCTTCTTCGTTTTTGGTATCCTGGGCCTTGCGGAGAAAGCTCTGGCTCCTCCCTCTCCTTCTCCATGTCGGATTCGCAATAATGTGGAGAAAAGTCTATTCATCCTTCGCGTGGTACCTACCGTAATGCCCCTCCTGCATCCTGCTGGTGATGGCACAAATGGTGTCTCAACCCAAGGACCTCGTCCCCTCGCCAGACGCCCGTCGCACTCTATTTTCGCTGCTCTGCCTCCTCCTCCTCCTCCTCCTCCTCCTCCTTCTCCTCCTCCTCCAGCCGCGATTCTCCGCATTCCCGCATTGCCCTATCCAGACATCCAGACCTCCAGACGTCTCCAACACTAACAGACCCAATCCATTCCTCATCAGTCCCTTCGCATACAGCCACTTCGGTTGCTTCGGCTGGACGCACACTTCCTCTTGCACATCCAACTGCTTTGGGGCAAGAGGGCTCAAGAAGAATGCCTGCACATGCTATGCCATGCTGCCATTTCTCGTCCCGAATATCCTAGTCGGATCGATAAATCAAGTCTTGGGGTGGAGGGGTCAGAAATGATGATGGCATAATCCCTGAGTCTTTGGGGCGGCTTGGTGATAATTAGCGTTGGCTTGGGGCGTGCGGCTTGAGATCAGAGGTCCCCTCGTCAGTCTAACACCTACATCCCGGCAATCAGTGCGTGACTAGGATCCAGGAGGAATTGGATGGCTCCATCAACGGTCCGAGTTTACCCTTTCCGCTACTACACACACTGATCAAATCATCGCGGCTGTGGGTGGCTTCATGTCCGGTACTTTGAATCGACCTGGGGAAGGGGAACGGGAAGGGGAGCGGGAAGGGGAGGAAGAAACAAAAAGAGAAGAAAAGAGAAAAAAAAACGACAGAAAAAAAACACTCCACAATCTGCTCCCCGGAAAGTCGCTCACGTTGCTCATCTCCCCATCGAGCGTAGAGTCGACTCCCATCTGCATTCATCCAGAATAGCCTCATGAAGCGAGCGAGTTGCCATCTTATCGCGGACCCGTCGATTTTCTTCTCCACGCGATACATCATATTCCTAGGATCCACCACCATCCTCCCCCCCCCCCCGAGTCCGAGGTCCGATATCGTTCATTTGCTGTGTTGATTTTTGCCTTCCCTCCCATTCATTCTCTTGCCAGCCCGACGTGCGCAATTTCTCTCCCACTGCATCGCTGCCCGTACGTCGTTGAGGAAAACCCGCCCAGCGATTGGAAAGATGTGGCAACGTCCCAACAACTCGTTATACCTTTTCACGACTATATATGCACGTCACTCTCTGAATTTTCACCAGCTCCTCCAATGCCGACGAGACAGCTGCATGAACTGATGAAACGGGCTTCACGTGCGGATCCTCCCAACAAATGGACGTGAGGCCTCGCGCGACTCGACACACGTATGCAAAAATCCCGCTCTGCAAAGGCGCTCTGATAGGATCCGTAGCATGCTCAGCATGTTTTTCTTTTGGAGCGCGGGACGAACCGCTTTCCTCTGCATGTCAAAGCGTCCCATCGAGGGCAGCCCAGTCTTGTTTCGCTGGAGGTGCTGCCCATCTCGGATCCAGTCCGAAAGGATGCCATCGCTTCAATGTTGATTCAGCCCAAACTCGCCTTGATCCAAACCTCTCTCAGTGAGGCCATTTCTCATGTGCCGGCAGCGCGCTACCTCGAGGATTCACAAATCTTGCCGATCGCTTTCTTGCCAGTTGGAAAATCAAATCTGTCCCTTCCTGAACACACCCTCTTCTTCCCACTGCTCAACTCGCTCTCAGCGAACCCTAGACCCTTCCAAACTGCCTCAGCCACACACCCTGAAGGATCAAGGCATGTGAAATGTCTCAAGCGATATCTTCTTGATACGAGATGACACCAACATCGAGGTTCGTATGTCCGTCCGTCTTACACCCCCAGCCTACAACGACATGTAAATTGATTACAAGACCAATGTGGCGTCGCGCCTGCGCCTTGGTTTTGAGACATTTGATTGCTTGAGAACCCTTCTTTTGGCAGGAGGGTGCTTGGGTGTATATTTTTCGATAGCCTCATCCCCCTATTCCAAGGCCATCGACAACCATCTCACATTCCATGATTGCCATGTAGAACAAGAGGGTGTCTGGAATGGCCATCATTTGATGCATGAAAACTCAATACCCATTCTCATGCCCACAAGACCTTCACAAGCAAGATTCTTCACTTTCCATCGCGCACTTACCCCGATATGATTCCCAGGTATGATTCTCCATGCTCAAACGAAAACGTGCCGTGGTGCTTCATCTGCTCCTTGTCTCGGCTCAGCCACTCATCGCTTGATGATCTCTCCGACCTCTCTGTATGTCAAACCCGGCAGGAAGATATTCCTCTCTTCCCCATAGTTCCCGTTTCGCTGACCCTTGGCTGACCCAGAAAGTCGATCGGGGAACATTAAATCTCTCGCTGTCGAGACGAATCATCTCGAACACTCACTCTCATCATCGCAACCAACCCCTTTTTCAAGCCTTCATCCAAGTCATCTCACTGATACAGCAGCTTCCCCGCAGCGCCATCAAATCTCCTTATCGATATCGATAGTAGCATCTTCGGGAAATCAAGGAAGAGACCCCTCCACAATCCAAATCCGGGGAAACCGTTACTCCCCCTGACTCACCTCATCCAATCAGACACCCAATCATCTCCTCGAAACCAATCATTTCCCCCCCTTTATTTGTGTCACTTCAGCTGCTCTGATCTGATTGATCACCTGCATAATCAGCAGATGACCCACCTGTGAGACAAGGAGACCGAAGCTGCCGAACAAAGGAGTCTCTGTCATCGTACCAGGAGAAAAGAGTCCGAGGTCAAAGCAGTCCTCACTACTACCGTACCATGAGGTAAGAGTACACTTCGGAAGGCGCCGAGAATTGAAGTAGATTGGCTGCGCAGGAGGCGGATGTTTCCCTTAGCAACCTCTTAGCAACCTCTTAGCAACCTGACGACTCTGCCATCCTTGGAGCTTCGATGACTCTGAGATGGAACCATCGGTCCGCTTCAGGGTCAGATCCAATGTTCTGGCCATCCCGCATAATAGCTTGGGACTCTGGAGAGACTCGGAAGGCGGCCATGTTCTATTTTCAGGGCTGCATGCGGAGTGTGGGTTGATAATTGTTTGTTGGCAACAAATATCCGCTTTGTCTCGAGTTTCACTTCCAAGGTGGACCTATTCATCCACGTAACACGACAGAAGATGTCCACAGATATGAACAGGAAGATTCGCAAGAGTATCTTATTCATTAACAGCGGCAAGCGCGCTCATGCTTCATCTCCTCCTACTTTAGGCGAAAATTGGAGTAGTAAGCATCTCATAGCATTAGCCGATGTTGATTCTCATATTGCATTAATTACTATCCATCTTCACACATCGAAGTTGCAAAACTGAAGTATTGGAGAATTTCAAGTGCCATAAAACACTGCCGCGATAACCAGATTATATTATGGAAGGCAATTGGCGCAAGCGGGTCAGAGTGTGACCGGTGGCTTTGATAAGCCAAATGGAGAAGATGAATTGCGAGCTTACTAAACAGACTTCTTCGTGACACAAGTCCGAGATTTGAGTAATTTTTTTTGGACAATGGGACCTTCTGGGAGAGTAGGTCGGAAGCTGTACCTCATTTTCATCGAGCAGTTACTACATGAGAGACTTAAACTATTATTTGAGCTTTCCATGCAGCCTAGCTTCCTCTTTCTCGTCTTGCAAGTCGTTCTTGCAAAACAGGGTAATCAAACTCTTATTAGTATATCTAGCTGCCTACATGAAATCTAACTTTTCCTGACAAGAATTCTCTAGACTAGGATGTTTTTAAATGTAGAGAGACATTATTGAAGGTTTTTGCAAGGTGAGGATAATTTTTGACCCGTGTGAGATGCGCCTAAGTGGTGACCTGCTTCTAACGCTGGTGTAGAGCGAAAGCATCTGTATGACTCGGCCAACTTGACAGAAGGTTGGGCTTGAGGACTCTGCTTTACAGGTAGACTTTGAAGCTATGCAGCTAGAGATAAGGAGGAATTAATGTAACCCCTGAGCCTCCTAAATTTAGCCTCAACAAGGACGATTGGCTAGTTCAAAAGCTAGAATCATCGATTTGCTCGTGCAGGACTATCATGGAAGATTCCGCTGTGTTGTAAAACCTTCAATCAGCGCCGCTAGTAATGACCAGTTAGCTGCCGCTCGGCATTGATAGCTTCGAGTTTCCGCGGTACTTATGCATATCATCGGGCATATCTTTAGGCAATTTTCTCCTAAGAGATATCACATCTTCGTACAACTGGTTCGCCAAGAAAAGCTACTGCAGATAAAGAGTTAGATTGCGTAAGTACACTAACATAAGCGACGTGAGGCACACCTGGCTGAGAGAGCAAATTCCGACTGAAGACAAAATAAGAAATCATAGTGCAAGTAGATGAACCACCAAATCATCTCTGTCAAATATTGGCAGGGCGGACTGTGTAATACAAGCTCTGCCAAGGAGGCCAGAGCGTACGCTGAGATTAAACGTCCAGTTTTTCGTCGTTTCCATTCCCATTTCCACGTTGAATCCTTTGGAATTCCTAAATCAAAGTAAGTGCTGTTACCATGTATCGATTAACGCAGTGCTCTGCCCCTACCACTTCAACCATAGTTCAACACTCACTATCACTGTGCTCTTCAAAACTTACAGGAGCAGTATGGTGACACGAACAATGCTTGCGCTAGTGTCAGGCGTACGAGCTGACTATTCGGATGACTGCTTGCAGATTTACAAGTATGTATTCTAGTCGATTTCGTTTGCATTGACTATAACCATGTTCATTCTTAGCTAACCTCGACGAAAGATAGTCTATGCACCGATGGTACGTGAGTTACAGTAGGTACAGACGCGTGCTAATTATATGCATGTCAGAATGCTTGTCATATTGCGTGTACCAGTTGCCTGGTTACTTGGTGTGAGATATCTACATTCTATTCTTAGAAACACATTCTCCCTCTGTGAGTCTAGGCTGCAATCCATTCAATTCAGAATACAGAACTTCAGTGCAAGCGATCCAAATACATGTATGTCTAGACTTGCACTTCACACTTCACTTCTAGGGTAGTATATACAATAACACTCTACGAATTATCCAACAAGCCCACCAGAATCCTTCAGTCGTGGTTCACTTCCGGGTTCCAGACTGCCGTCCCATAGTCTTCTCACACCGTGAACGGTACTCTGGTGGGGTCCAACCCATTCTACCTTATGTCCTTTCTCCCCCATGCTCTCAACGATGGCGCTGTCATAGCCCTCCTCAAACAAGGTCTTTTCTGGAAGCAATTGATCATGTAACCTTGGCTGTGCCAAAGCTTCAGGTAGCGTCATGTTGTGTTCCAGAATGTGCCAGATGGCTTGCACGGTCGACGTGATGATTCTGCTTCCACCAGCTGCACCGATTGAGAGATAAAGTGTGCCATTAGGGTGCTCGATGATTATGGGGCTGATGGAAGAGAGCGGCCGCTTGCGTGGAGCAATGAAGTTGATTGGCGAAGGAGGAATGCCGAATTCGTTGGGTGTGCCAGGAATCGAGAAGTCATTCATTTCATTGTTCATGAGGACTCCTGTTTCGGGGACGATCAAAAGACTTCCAAATAGCAGATTTATCGTTGAGGTTAAGGATATAGACATTCCAGAGGCATCCGTCGCCACAAGGTGAGAAGTCCCGTGGTTCTCTGGTAAGGAATATCTTATCGGCCCGTAGTCTGACACGTTCTTTGTATGGTGATCAGAGATCCTCTGTCGATACCTTGCCGCTGTCTCGGGTTTAAGTAGCTGTGCCTCGGAGGCGGCTACATCGCGGTAGAAGTCTGGGTCTCCGAGCTCGGTACGTGCAGCGAATGCAAAGCGCATGGCTTCAATGAGACGGTGAGTGCTGAGATTGAGATCCGGAGAGTCGTAGCCTTCAATGATCTTGAGGATACCGAGAGCAACGGATCCGCCAGATGGAACACCACAAGAGTGCAGGGTGTAGTTCTTGTAGGTGATATTAAGAGGCTCACGAATTGTGATGGCATAATTTGAAAGATCTGACAGAGTCATTGTTCCGTTTGCTGCTTGAATCGCGGAAACGGTGTAGTTTGCTAGGTGTGTCAGTTGGGAAAGTGCAGAGGCCAAGAAGAACAAACCGATCTCGCCTTCGTAAAAAGCTTTCGCACCGTGTTTGGCGACTTGTTCTAGGGTACTAATTCCATTAGAAAGCTTACATTTTTGGGTATTGAAATTACTTTGCGTATCTCTTTCTTGTCAAGGTGTCATTGAGACCAAGACGGGTTCCTGTCGTTCGTTAATTGAGAAACTTGAAAACGAGTAAACCCAATACCATTAGGGGCAAAGTCTATTGCCCATTGGGGATCGTCAGTAAAGAATGAACCTCGCCAGCTTGTTCTATCCATATACATAACAAGATCTTCCGTTACTGCAAAAGAATCAGTTTCGTTTCTCCTTGGAACGAATAGCATACCTGGGAAGCCATATCTTGCAATGTGAACTGCAGGATTACAAACTGCTCTCCACGGCAATGCCTTACAAGAATAAGCTTGGTCTATAAGCAAAAGGGTCTCATCACTCACACCGTACTTATCATGAAGGTATTCAAGTCCTCGCAAGTCTCCAGGTACTCCACTTGCTAGCCCTGTTACAATGCTTCCATTTACATTACCTTTATACATATCTTTATCTGCTATCGCAGGAGCAATTTCTCTGAAGTCTGGTGGTTTGTCAATGTGTGCAATCACAAAAAGTATCCAACAAACCTATTGATTCATATTTCCCATCTGAACCCCTCACAAGCACAAAACCCCCACCACCAATACCGCTATGCACAATTCCTCAATTTTCATTAGAATTACTCCCTTAAATCTCAAACACGTCTTACCAACAACTCCTACGCAAAGGGCTGTCCCAACTAGAGCATCCGCCGCATTTCCCTAGCACGAGATCAGCTTGAGAATCCCCTCGATGAACCCCACTCACTCCTCGCTTAAGCAGTTCAACTCCCACTTCACTGCACAGTTTACTCTCACTGGAGACTGCTCCAAGGCTATTCGGAGCTGTAGAGAAACAGAATGTCGACGTGGCCAAGGCCAGTAATAAGTTTAAGGGCTTCCTCCATCCTCGAAATGGTGGTGCTGTGACTAGTCAGAGGTATAACCTTCGAATCCGTATAAGTGGTACCTACACATTGATAAAAAGTATCCTCCGCTTTGTGCCCGGAACAAAGTTTTTGTTATAAAAGATTACTTTTCATTAATTCAATCACCCTAGATTCCTTCGCAAGCCATAAGTGGATGCTGATATCATATGGCTACCTCAGGCAACAAGATCAGCTGGATCCAATTTTCACGTGAATTTGTGATCTCCTAACGCCGTTGTCTTCAAACAGGTGAGATTTGCAAACAGAGACATGAATTGAGTCCGGTAGTTCATTTTATCTTTTCTTCTTGAGAAGAAAGGCTTGGTAGAGAGCACTCGCAGGAACCAACGAATCGCAGAAGTTCGTTCAATATTCTGGATTTGATTCACTTTATGGCCACACAAAAGCCGGCAGTACAATGTTAAAGTCAAGATGTGAAGGAAGCAGCTAGTATCAAAGCAATATACAGTCTCATTTTTCCTATTTTTAAACTCCATTAACGCCCTTCGGATGACTCGGTTGCTTTGTAGTTGTCTCTTCTCCAACTACAACCGTCTTTTTAGTCGAAATTGTACCCTTTAAAGGTGGAAGAAGACTTCTTGACATGTGTCTTGATTGCTGCGCCATCAGGGCATCAATTACGACCAACGCAGCCATTGCTTCCACAATTGGAACCGCACGAGGCACAACGCAAGGATCGTGTCTACCTTTAGCCTCAAGAACCCCATTTGCATCTCCATCGTAGGTTGCGGTCTGCTGAGCCTGGCCAATTGTCGCCGGAGGCTTGAAAGCTACTTTGAAGTAGATCGGTGCACCGTTTGTAATGCCTCCTTGGATACCACCAGAGTTGTTTGTCTTGGTAGTCAACTTAGGTCGCGGAATACCGTTCTTTGATGCCCCAGTCTCTAATGGCGGTACAACAGGCGCAAGTATAAAAGGATCGTTGTGTATTGAACCAGGAACTTCGCAGCCTCCAAAACCAGATCCAACTTCAAATCCCTTAGATGCGGGTATGCTAAGCATAGCATGAGCAAGCATTGCCTCCATCTTGTCAAAGACCGGCTCTCCTAATCCGCTTGGGACATTCCTAATTACACATGTGACTGTTCCTCCGATGCTGTCTTTCTTATCTCTAAATTCTGCGATATGCTCTGCCATCTTTGCAGAAGCTGCTGCATCAGGGCATCGAACAGGAGCAAACTCGTCGACTTTCTCACGAGTGATCGTTTCGATGAGGGAAAGGAAGGTGGGGTTCGTTGACGGTGTAGGATGAGTTGCAGATGGCGGGAATATGTGCAACCCTCCAACAGATGATACAAATGCCACGATTTCAATTCCGTAAGCAAGCTTTAGGTACTTCTCGGCGATTGCGCTGGCTGCAACTCTGCCAATTGTCTCCCTTGCACTGCTTCGTCCTCCTCCACTACTTGCTTTAACGCCATACTTCTCAAGATATGTCCAGTCTGCATGACTCGGTCTAGGATAAAGATCCATTGTCGAGTTTCCGTAATCATGAGGCCTCTGGTCCTTGTTTCGAACAATCATTGCAATTGGGGTTCCGAGAGTGACACCAAACTCGGTTCCTGATTGAATTTCAATGAGATCCATCTCATTTCGAGGAGTAGTAAGTGCGCTTTGTCCTGGCCTTCTTCTTGTCATCTGTGGTTGGATGTCCTCCTCTGTGAGTTCCATTCCTGGCGGGACACCGTCAACGATACACCCCACCGAGCGACAATGCGATTCGCCATAGCTAGACTAGTCAGTTTGGGCATGAATATGTGGTGGATAATGCTAACGTGGTAACTTTGAAGAAGCTTCCATAAGTCGACATAACGGATAGTTGTAGTGTGGTTGAAGAATTATGCAGTCCAAGACTTTTCTTTCGGCCTTGATGACTCGATTCCGAGCTCGGTAGAGGCGTTGATTGGTCAACCGTGAAAACTGATTGAATTGGTGAGAAAGCTCGAGTCTAGAAAGACAACGAGGAATAGAATTGAGGCGATTTATTAGAAAGCCTCCGTCATTAATTTTTAGGTCAATATCCTCTTTGTGCGATCCTAAGCGTACTCTTTTGCGCCTTCTTTGCTCTACGATATTCCCTGTCGGCGAGGTCGGATGTACTGGGAAGAGCTCCGATCCTCAGTCGACAACTAAATTTATAGCAGCACCGAATTCATGGCACCATCCAGAGGAATCAACTGCTGGTTCCTCCGATCTCGCGTCTTTCCAAGATTACGTCTTGTCCGAAAATATTCAGATTTTGTTCGTACGGCAACAGATCCCTCCAACAAAGCTCAAATATACATTTCACGAACACTCGACCCCTACCTAAATCTTTCTGTCGAGCATTACCTCCTTCAAAAGTCTCCCGTGGACTCGACGATTCTTTTCCTCTATACCAATCGACCCAGTATCATACTTGGCAGGAACCAGAATCCGTGGGTGGAGGTTGATCTGGGATTACAGCGCAGAGATGTTCTTGGAGTGCAGCTGGTTAGACGCCGCTCTGGGGGAGGGACTGTCTTCCACGATGAAGGGAATATGAACTATAGCGTTATTTGCCCGACTTCTGCTTTCAATCGCGACAAGCACGCGGAGATGGTAGTGCGTGCTTTACAAAAACTCGGGGTTGAGAGAGCAAGGGTCAACGAGAGGCATGACATTGTTCTAGATAAAAATGAGGGGGAAGAGCAGACACCCTTCAAGATTTCGGGCTCTGCGTACAAACTTACAAGGCTTCGGTCGTTACACCACGGAACATGTTTGCTCTCCAGTCCAAATCTTGCATCTATCTCGAAATTCTTACACTCCCCGGCCAAGCCATTGATAAAGGCGCGAGGGGTGGATAGTGTCAGCTCACGAATCACCAATGTTGGAATATCCAATGCCCATTTTGAGAAGGCTGTAATCACGGAGTTCAGTTCAATGTATGGCGGAGGGAATCCTATTATTGTTACAGACAAGCTAAAAGACGTGTCTGAGATATCGAAGGGGCTGGAAGAGCTCAAGGTTTGGAGTCAAATAACTCAAGTTCCATAACATACTGACCAGAGATAGTCTGAAGAGTGGATATATTGTCAAACTCCACAGTTTACTCTCTTCGTTGATACAGCTTCAAAGGATCTGGGAAAGCCTTTTCAATCCGCCGTAAGTCCTATCACTTACCATGTAGAGGTCTTTTACTCATCATGATCCAGTTCACAGCTGATTTCACTGTACGCAATGGCAAGATAACAGAAGCGTCTGTGAAGATAGGAAACCAGGACTGGAAAGGAACGTCTGGGCTCTTGGAGAAGAAGTTCCATGAAATAAATGACTGGGAATCAACATTGCAGAATAGCAGTGGCCAAGAAGCTCATGGTGTAGAAGGAAGTAAGGAATTGGGTTCTTATATGAACCAGCTACTTGGGGCTGGGTAGTACTGCAGTAGTTTTAGTTCCACGTGAATGTTCTTGTTCTCGTTGCAACCTCGAAACTAGGTGTACCGTGCTCAGTGTGGAAGAGACTTTATGAAGACTTACTGTAAATTTCATTACAAATGATAAAGAACTATTAATTCTTGCATGAGAAATAAGTTAGTGAAAGTTGAAAAGTTTAATAGTCATCAATCAACAATTCTTATATTAGACAAACTCTGTATCAACCAGTCTACTTGAACAAAGACCTGCTCACAATCGTGATTTCAAAGCAGGCGCTTGGGCTTGCCAGTCACTCCTTAAAGTGGTTTCGCGTTGTTTTTCACGCTAAAGAAGCGAGAACGCGTTAAGATAGAAAGTCGCGTCCCTACTTGAACAAAACATTCCTCTAACAACACCAACCTTCTTCTACTTCTTCAAACAACTTGGCATCTTCTTCCCTTCCGCATTCATTGTGTCGAGTTACATCAAGCACCACTGTAACCTTCGCATTGATAAACAGGAAACAACGCCACTCTCCTCCAACCCCGCCATCCTCTTTTTTCAACACCAAAACACTTCGCTATCATGTTCGTGTGGAAGCGCGGTATGCAATCCATTCTTAACTCCTTTTTGGCTTCAACTCATAATTTACAGACGGACGCAAGGAGCGTGTTCAGTTTGACAAGATCACAGCTCGCGTCTCACGACTGTGTTATGGCCTGGATGCCGAACATGTTGATGCTGCAGCAATTACACAAAAGGTCATCTCTGGTGTCTACCAAGGTGTTACAACAATTGAACTCGACAATTTGGTATGCCTTTTATCTTTATCGCGTTTAAACGCGTCGGAATCATCTGCTAACACCTACAACAGGCCGCCGAGACAGCAGCATACATGACTGTCACCCACCCAGACTATGCCATCCTTGCTGCACGTATTGCAGTCTCGAATCTTCACAAACAAACAAAGAAGCAATTCTCAACTGTTGTCTCTGATCTATACCATTATGTCAATCCACGAAATAACAAAGCATCGCCAATGATCAGCCAGAAAATGTATGAGTGTGTTTTGAAGCATGAAGCCGAGTTAAACTCTGCCATCGTCTATGACCGCGACTTCAATTACCAATACTTCGGGTTCAAGACCCTTGAACGATCATACCTCCTTCGCCTCGACGGTAAGATTGTTGAGAGACCACAACATATGATTATGCGTGTGGCAGTAGGAATTCATGGAGAAGATATTGAGGCCGCTATCGAAACATACAACCTCATGTCGAGCAAATACTTCACCCACGCTTCCCCAACTCTTTTTGCCGCTGGCACACCACAAGCTCAACTTTCCTCCTGTTTCCTAGTGGACATGAAGGAAGATAGTATTGATGGCATCTACGATACCCTCAAGACTTGTGCCATGATATCCAAGAATGCTGGCGGCATTGGTCTTAATATCCATCGAATCCGCGCAACTGGTGCATACATTGCCGGTACGAACGGTAACTCGAACGGAATTGTTCCCATGCTCCGCGTGTTCAACAACACTGCTCGATATGTTGATCAAGGTGGTAACAAGCGACCAGGTGCATTCGCCATCTACTTGGAGCCATGGCACGCCGATGTTTTCGAATATCTCGACCTCCGAAAGAACCACGGAAAGGAAGAAGTTCGCGCCCGTGATCTATTCTACGCTTTGTGGATTCCTGATCTCTTTATGAAGCGGGTCGAAAAGAATGCTGAGTGGACTTTGATGTGTCCCAATGAGTGCCCTGGCTTGGCTGACGTCTACGGTGATGAGTTCGAAGCTCTGTACGAAAAATATGAGAAGGAGGGGAAGGGCCGGAAGACCATCAAGGCTCAAAAGCTCTGGTACTCTATCCTTGAAGCCCAAACTGAGACTGGAAATCCCTTCATGCTCTACAAGGATGCTTGCAACAAGAAAAGCAACCAAAAGAATCTTGGTACGATCCGAAGCTCCAATCTTTGCACTGAAATTGTCGAATACTCCGCTCCTGATGAGGTGGCCGTTTGCAATTTGGCTTCGCTCGCTCTCCCAACATATGTTGACATGACCAATGGTTCATACGACTTTCACAAACTTCATGAAGTTTGCCAAGTCGTAGTCAGAAACTTGAACAAGATCATTGATGTCAACTACTACCCTGTTCCAGAAGCTCGGAAAAGCAATTTCCGCCACCGACCTATTGCTGTTGGTGTCCAAGGCTTGGCTGATACTTTCTTGGCTCTTCGACTTCCCTTTGAATCTGCTGAGGCTAAGCGCTTGAATACTCAGATCTTTGAGACTATCTACCATGCTGCTCTCACTGCCTCTGTGGAGCTTGCTAAGATCAACGGCCCTTATGAGACATATGAAGGATCGCCAGCATCTAAGGGTGAGCTACAATATGATATGTGGGGTATTACACCTACCGATCTCTGGGACTGGGCTGCTTTGAAACAACAGATCAAGCAACATGGTATTCGCAACTCTCTCCTCGTTGCTCCTATGCCCACTGCAAGCACCAGTCAGATTCTCGGCTTCAATGAATGCTTCGAGCCATACACATCAAACATCTACTCTCGCCGTGTCTTGGCTGGTGAATTCCAAGTTGTCAACCCATGGCTGCTTAAGGATCTCGTCGACATGGGTCTTTGGTCTGATAACATGAAAAACCGTATCATTGCCGATGGCGGCTCAATTCAGAACATTCCCAATATCCCAGCTGATATCAAGGCTTTGTACAAGACTGTCTGGGAGATCTCGCAGCGTAATATTGTTCAAATGGCTGCTGATCGTGGTGCTTTTGTTGATCAATCACAATCTATGAACATTCACATGAAGGACCCTACCATGGGCAAGATTACCAGCATGCACTTTGCCGGTTGGAAGTTGGGTCTTAAGACTGGCATGTACTATCTTCGTACTATGGCTGCTTCAGCTCCGATTCAATTCACGGTTGATCAAGAGGCTCTCCTAGTTGCCGATACCAACATCGCTCGTGAGCGACCAGCCAAGAAACGTGTTTCCAGCGGTTTCATCACTCAATCTCCTGGCCCCCAGCCCATGTACCGAAAGACGAGCACAAACCCCACCACTGTCCCACACGGAGTTCCTACTCCTACCGCAACACCTCCACCAGCAACTGAGGCGAGGAAGTTCAATCCTGCTGCCGTAGTGAATACTTCAACCTTCAAGGCTGATGTTATTGAGGCTGACAGCCCAAAATCACTTGCCACCGAGCCTTCTGTTGTACCACCAAAGGAGGAGCAACTCCCCGAACCATCTCTTCCAGCTAAGGAGCAACAGGAAGATGCCAAGGAAGAGACTGAAGAGCGTGAAAACGACATTTATGCCGATGCTGTTCTTGCATGTAAGTCATCAATCATCTGTTCTCCAGCATGACTAATATTCCTCACAGGCAGTATTGAAAACAAGGATGCATGTATAATGTGCAGCGGATAGATTAATCATCAGTATTGGTATGATGACGAGGGATATATGGTTGGATGCTCACGCTTTCATTTGTTTCTATGGCGTTGGTGATGGGTCTTGCATGAAATATGATAATATAGCTTATTTATTTTGAATCACTGAGCTGAGCATCAGTAGATCAGAGGCTGAAGCAGGATAGGACGAGAAACAGAATTGTTACACTGCTGTACTTTATATTGAATGAATGGTTACTGTAGACATTCTTTAGTAGGTTTTGCATCCCTGTACTTTCTTGATCTCACCTTGAACTTTGTTTAAACGGTAAATAAGCCTCTTAATAATTTATTAGGTTTTCGTTTACTTTCTAGCCATGATTCAGGACAAAAGCTTGGCATAAAATTTGGTTTGTTAAAGTAATTCTCTATAGAAATAGATATTCTTGATAGTTGCAATCAATAATTAGGTCAAGAACTGAAATTGTGGAGCGGGCAAGTCTTTAGCTTGGACTTGAATCCGTAAAGCTTAATAGAGTGATAAGTGTTGAGTTGTGTAGCATAATAACCTGGGGTATATATAGTCGATGTTGATCTTGAACGATGTGTGAGGGCATGAAACAAACCGTCGGAGATATTTTGTCTACAGATAAAATATTTATTTTAATAGATCTTGATCTTAGCATTAACTTAGTAAAGAGAGGGTGTTGCTGCTAGTACTAGAATAAAAATAAGGTGGAGATTATTTATTATTTTGTTTATTGAAAATAAAGGGAAATGAATCGATTCGACATAGTTGATGGATGTATGGGGAAGATCAGATTCAAGGCCTTGATCGACTCGACAGGTCTATATTTGAGATCGCGTTATACAATGATGGTGACAGTATGAATAGGATTAAGCTACCGGCGTAAAACATCCTGCAGGTTTTGGATTATTGCAACATATTAAGAGCAGAGCTATTTCAAATTTAGAGAGTGAGCTATTAGTGTTTGGACATGATATTTTTGTAGAATTGCAAGATTAAAGTGTATGCTTACAATCTTGTCGAATAAAGTCTCTTCTAATAAAACCAAGATGCTTCCCATGAACAAACCATATCAGTCGCCGCTTAGGTTTCTGGCTAATTTCTGTGTGACCACGATGCCTTCTGAGGTGCATCTCACAATATTCGTATCGCATAAGCAAACTCAAATGAAGGCTGGAGAATGATTGGCTGGTTGGTGCTGTAAATATGTGTAGAGAGACGAAAGTATAATTATTTTCCACGATCTAACTCTGATACATGCTAAATTTTTACAATGGAGTGAGTGTAGTAATCGAGAATAGATACAAAATGGTATATGGAAAGAAACACGATGCAATCATAGGAGCGAGCCTTGAAAATTTAATTTGATGACGAGGTACAAAATCAATTTATTACCACGAACAAGGCTTTACAGAAGGTAGATAGCGAAATAGTTTCATTCTGTGATTTGGACATTTCAACTGAGGGAATATAGAGAAGTTATGAATTCTTAGAGCAGGGTTGGACTGGAATTAGTTGTCTTCTTACGATGTTAGAGAGATAAAGGCTCATATTTGGCAGGAATTAGGGCCACAGCTACAGTCGACCAAGAACCAGGCTCATAATCCCAATGCTGGGTGGCGATCATTTCGTCAGGGCCAAGGAAACGAACCGACGGGAACACCGAATCTGCAAACCCATGAAAATTTACAATCAATCGAGCGGGGTTGGAGTTGACTGGAAAGAGGTGGTTGGTGGGGTCGTAGACAAGAACCTATGTGACAGCACACAGCAAGTCAGGTAAGCAGCGCAGGAGAGCTCCGTAAGACAAGACAGGTTGGTGAACGATGAGCTGGCTGTTTGTGATGAGACGGAAGAGGCTGCATATCTTTTCTGAGCCGCAGAGCCCAATTGGGTGGCGGGGTCCGCTGTCTGATCCGCTCCGCAGTCCCTCCGGGCTTGGGCCTGGCAGTTGACTGATTGCGAGAGAGGAAGGGGAAGAAGTCGAGTCAGGAGGATCTTTGGACTTGGCCTATCCCTCAGAGAGATCGACAAGTGTTGGATGGGTTTGGAAGGAATCTAAAGGTTCAATGTGTGCTTCTGAGACCGGTTTTGGAGGGCTCGCATCCTGGTCTGCGACATTTGAGATGCCGCAAGTGGCGTCGAGCGGTGAGATCCTTCAGTAATATGGCAAGAAAAGAGCCAGGCCGGAGTATCATTGACATTGGTGAGTTTCCCCGCAAGAGAGATGCTCATGAGATAGCTATGCAAAATGAAAATGGTCTGTGACATTGTCGACCGAGTAAGATCCGTCATCGAACGATGCTTCACCACGAAGTTCAAATCTGCAAGCCCCATGTGATCTCAGATGCAGATCAGATCTCAGTTAACGTGACAACGCAGTTGCTTGATTGACCAGAACGGGAAAAGAAGGAAAGCAGGCAGAAGCCGGGCTTTCGCATGGTGCATTTTTGACATCTTGGCTCATTCGGGAAGGCTACCATGGTCGTCATGATGACCGCTGGTCCTACAGTAGGGAAGCTTACAGTACAACGTGTACGATAGCTGCGTACCTGGGGAAGGGGATTCGTCATGGTTCTCAGCTTCCTTCTGTGAAGAGTTCTAGAATGATGACCGCTGGTGTGGCTTAAGCTTGCCCCCTATATCTCTCTCTCTCTCTCTCTCTCTCTCTCTCCCTGCCAACCTGAACGACTCGGGGCCAGAGCACACGTCAGCCACACTTGAATCCAGCGCTTGCTTGTCGTTGGCCCGCACAGGCGCTGTTCGAAATGAGGCCGTGCCGCACGATCAGCACCTTAATTTGAGTATCGAGTTTGTGCGCTCATGCCCTCGAATAGATGGGGATGCATTATGGGATTTGTGCCAGACATTAATATCCCTTTGCGCGTAAAGCAGATTGTCGACCAGCGAGCCCCAAGGACTCATTATTCCAAATGAACAGAGGTTGGCAAGTCAGTTGGCCCAGGGACCATTTTGGCCCTTGGATGGACTCAGCTCAGCAGGGTGGCGGGATGCCAGCGTCGAGTGTCTCAGGAACGTAGCGAGGGGGCGCTGTGAGTGGGAGAGGGGCGTCCTTATCCGCAGACTCGAATGCGCATGGCAAAAGTCTAGTGGAGATGGATCGAATTGTGGCTTGCGGACTGGCCCTCCATGTCCATGCATCGGGCCACGATCAGGAACTGGCCCCTAACAATCATTCCCCAGAGTCGGACCAGGATGGACCAGAAGCTTGGATGCGTCCAGCGTCGTTGTCCAGCACCATCCCAGCCCGAGGGACGTCACTTGGTGAGGCAATATGCGAGGTGAACCTGCTTGCTGGAGCATCTCCGTTCGATCACTCCACTTTTTCATGCTGCTGCGAGAATCGAGGGAGTGACTTGCTGCTTCACTCACAATCATCAGATTGAAGATGGATAATGAGACCAGCGAGATTGCCAAATAGAACCGTGGGAACAAAGGTGTCGCGACGCCCACCCCTATCTGGAACCAGAGCCAACGGAAGAATGAAATGATCAAGGGAGATCTCATTTCGAAATCGGGCACCGCTCGGTGGGACAGCCACACGTCTGCCGGGGCAATAGAGAGTGATGTCAGACTAAGAGAGAACCCCGGTGCACATCAGCATTGATGAGTGGCTGGTGACTTGTTTCAACCGGAAGATGAGCGAACAAGGAAAGAAGATGTTTTCATGGACTCTGATTCTACAGTACCTACGGGAGATAGATTGCTGGAAATCTGGCAAGATCACGATCTATCCAGCTCAGCTTCACGCTCGGCTGTACCTTTGCGTACCTACCTAAGGTAGTGTATCTGCAAGAGGAAGAAGAAGAAGAAGAAGAAGAAGAAGAAGTAGCAACGGCAGCAGCTCAGCAGCACTACATGAGCAGCTCACCCACTGTGGCTGGGACACTTCTTCCCTGTTCCATTTCCAAGTCGCGTCTAGACTCTCTGGGGGATGGGCCGCATCATGGGCTGCAGCAAGCAGGGACCGGCCTTGCTGAGAGCTCGACTAGCTGCATCAATCTCAACCCCTTCCAAGCTTTGTGTCTCAAACACAAGTGACAACGCGAGAGATTCCACCAGCCATGCTCTTTTTTTCCCTTTCCTTTCTGGCCCAGGTCGGCTCGGCCGTGACTGATGGAAATTGTCCATCACTATACCCGATGAGCCATAGTTCACCTCAATTTGAGGAGATGAATGCATCTGGGCCAATCAATAATCTCCCAAAGTGGCCAAGTCCAAGTCAATTCAAGTCCATCGTCACCTTAGTTGGCGTTAGGAGTCATGGTAACTTTTGAAAAGCAAGCAGAGCTTGCTCATCTGCCAGTGAATTTAAGCTCCCTCATCTCCCACCTACTTTTCTCGCAAACAAACAAACAATCAATCAATCAAACACCGCGCATCTTCAATTTTGACCCTCTTCTCCATCCATCTCAATCCATCATCTATTCATCCTTTGTCTCCAACCTCCTTCAATCTAATCGTCAAGATGAAGTCCGCAGTCTTTATCACCCTCAGCGCTCTTGCTGCTTCCGTCGTTGCCCAGGCACCCGCTTCTCTCCCATCATGTGGTGTAAGTAAACTACCGTCGCCGATATCCAATTCGTGCCATTGAGACTTAACAATGTGTTGTCATGACTCCCATTGTGTCTCTACTCTATCTCGGCCTTTTCTTGAAGCAATGGCTAACTCTGGCTTTCGTAGCAAACCTGTATCAGCAACATGCTCGCCTTGGCCCCATCTCTTGGATGCCCAACTGCCGACCCTAACTGTCTTTGCAAGAATGTCAACTTCGCCTATGGTATCCGAGATTGTTCCAACGAGGCCTGCGGACCCGAAGTGGCTTCCACAGTGATCAGCTATGGCGTGCAGTACTGCGCAGCCGCTACCGGCGGTGCTGGATCTGGCAGTGGTTCTGTCACTACTACCACCGTGGCTTCGACCACTACCACTGCGTCTACATCTTCTGGTTCAGCTGTAAGACGGTCTTCAGTACATTAAGATATCACCTAACAAGTTTCTAGGGTGCCGGTGGCTCTTCTTCCACTCACGCTTCTTCCAGCGCCATCACCACTGAGGCTGTTCTTATCACATCGGTTGAAGGTAGCTCGACTGTTACATCTACTGTTGGATCCACTACCATCTTCGGCACTGGAGCTGCAGGTGGTTCCGGCAGCTCTGCCATTTCCACTGAGGCTTTGGTTTCAACCGAAGTTAGCGGCAGCTCTACATTTACTACTACTTACGGCTCATCCACCATCTTCGGTAACGGTGCCTCTGTCACTGGTTCTTCCAAGTCTGCCTCTGCTTCATCCGTATGTATACCGCTCTAATTTCAAGAAATCTATTAATATTCTTAGGTTGGTGCATCTCTCTCAAGTTCATTGAGCTCCGTCATCGCTTCGGCTTCCAGCCACGCATCCAGTATCGGCGCTTCCGCCTCCAGCGCCGCAGCTGGCTCTGCCAGCTCAACCAGCTCTTCAAAGGCTGGCGCTGCCCAGCAGACTGTTTTCGCTGGTTTGGCTGGTGCTGCTGCTCTCGTTGCCTATATTCTGTAGACAATTCAACCCACCAGCAACTTCCTCGGTCTATTGAAAGTTTGTTTCGTATGACCGTACAATATACTGGACCGGGAAAGTCGTAGATGTAATGGTCACTGTGGACGAATGCGGCGATACCCTTGCTTTCAGTTCTTGCTCATATTTGCCTCTATTAGAGGTCTTAATCCTTTTTTCTCACATTTCTCTGACGACATCATGCATTGACGAGCTGAAGGTTACTGAATCTGGCTGTGGTAATAAAATAATTTCGCGACGGATTGGACATCTTGCCAGAGATGTAGTTGGGTTGCTCGGGTTCATGAATGGGATACCAAAATAAGACATGCTCTCGGGTTCGACGGCGTGCCTGTTACTAGATGGCGCATGGCTGGGGTGATGAACTTGAGCGATCACATCAGATAAAGAATAAAGTAAATTGACTGTACTATAGTTTTGACTTGAAGTGAAGAGGTCATGTTTTGATTGATCCATCGAATAGAGCTGCTAATTTCGTGGCTCAATGTAAACACAACCTCTATTATCGCATGTCAACTGCGACATTCAAAACAATTCCAAATAGCAGGGCTTCGATAATCCAGCATCAACAGTAGTTTGGTATTCTTGAATGTTATATCCATGTCCGGTAGATATTTGTTTGCTGGTTTGAATTAGAAGTGGTGTTCCCAAATCCCAAGCTCAGTACTTTGTACGCAAAAGCTTTTCCCCTCTTCGCTTCGTATCCTAGTCTCGCTAGTAGGAACCCATGGTATGTAGTCAATATGGTAAAAGTGCATAATCCATAAGAATATGCTTGTCGCTCAAGTTATTTTTGACTTCATTTATTTCCCGGGTTGTGCAGAGATGATCTGGCCTATAATTTCAACACCCAGGATGCGGCATAGTAGTAGCTAAAATCAAGTTCAAAGTCAACTGTACATTGGAACTTTTACAATGCCAGCTATCTGGCACACGCACTATACAACTAATTTACATAGGATGGGCATTAAGCCTTCACCACCCTCCCTAACCCACTTCTCCAAGGCCTCTTTGGAACAATAAATCCTATAGGTCTCTTGATTGGATCCCACCAATTCAATAACCACATCTGCACCCAATTCAACCATGAACTACTGATCCAATAAACCAGCAATGCGCTCGGGAACCCCATCATAGCAGGTCCTATAAACAACGCTGTTGTACCCATTCCTCTCCTGAATATTGTCTGCCATTTTCCCAGAGGACCTACTGACGGCCCGCCGAATATGTTGAGTAGGATAGTGCCGGAGAGTAGAAACGGGAGGATGAGTTGTGGATCAGGGACTAAGAGGTTGGGGAACCAGAGCATACCTTCAGTAGCCATACTTGTTTCGATAGGGACGTTTAGACCGCTCGCCAGTCCATCAGAGATGGTGGTACCTTCCCCCACCTCGGTCTTTGCTTCAGTTGTCCAGAAATTCGACATCATTCCTAACCAACCCTCCCTCACACCAACCATCACTCTTAACGTCTCCATCACACCTAGGAACACAGGTAACTGAGCCAATCCCAAGTAGTTCCTCCATGTTCCACAACCATACCGCGCGTATATCTCTTTTCGCTTCCTTCTCATATCACTCAACACCTGTCGTTGTACCTGACCTTGTCCTAAATGCCCCACTTCTCGTCGTGCTTGTGCTGTTAAGGCGTGTTTCCATGCTTGCAATACGGGCGTAAGTTCTAGCTGCTGTTTTGTCGCTGCACGCTGACGGAGGGTGATTGGGAGGATGATAGCGCCGCGGAGGAGGAGGGCTACCAGTGGGAGCGTCAGCGCCCAAGGGGTGTGGGTTACGCCATGGAGAGAGGAGAGAAGGTAGTGCGTCGCTTCGATTGTTTCATGATAAATGGGACGGGAAGCGGTAGCATGGAAGGCGCGGGAACGGAGAAGAGGAGGTAGAGGGAGGAGGTTGTTGATTCGAGAAGATACCGAAAATGCTGTTCGTAAAGGAGGGCGGGTGGTTGTGGATCGGAATAGAGACGCCATTGCGGTGACCAAAGAACCTAATATACTCAATTGATCTAGGTCACCCAAAAGAAACAACCTCTACTCTTGTCTTGTACATAGTCGATGGAGTTCTGTCAAGCTGTGGCCTGACTTTCGTTCATCACAAGAAAATATTGACCGCATCGGCACTTGGTTCAAGAAACGCCGATCGCCGCCTCGTGAACTTGACACATTTCAGCCTTGCCCTGCCTTGGTCTTGCATCATCCACCTAACATCAAATTCTTCTACCAAAATGGCAGACCAATGTGTCTCGCCGGAAGGCGACCGCGTTTGGACCCTTGGTATGACACCGACGCTTTCTCTCATTGTGATTTCGATTCTTGGGTCGATGCCCTTGTTAGCCGTGCTCTTGGGACCGAAACTGGTTTTCTGGTTGGGCGGGACACTGGGATCTTATCTAAGGAAGAAGACTGCTGGTAGGAGGTCGCAGATTTTAGAACTGGTGGAGAAGGATGAGGTGGAGTGGGAGAAAGAAGGGAAAGATAAAGGGAGGAGGGATAGTGATGAGTGGGAGAATGTTGATGGATATACTGTTGGCACGGCTGAGAACGGAGAGAAGGGTGAGAGTGAATGGGACGGTATCGTGGGATTCTTTCATCCCTTCTGGTATTTGGATTCCATTCTTGATACTTAGAGGATGTTAACAGGAATAGTAACGCTGGTGGCGGAGGGGAACGAGTCCTCTGGGCAGCTATTAGAGCAACACAGAAGAGATGGCCGAAAGCGAAGTGTATTGTGTATACCGGAGATCATGATGTAGACAAAGCTGCTATGTTGGCTCGTGTGAAGGTATGATGGAATTTTCTTACGTTGCCATGCTGATGAAGTCCAGAATCGTTTCAATATTAACCTACATCCTCCTACTGTCACCTTCCTCTATCTCACAACTCGATCTTGGGTTCTTGCCTCAAGTTGGCCACATTTTACTCTTCTCGGCCAGTCCATTGGCTCTCTCGTTCTAGCATGGGATGCCTTCTCCCTGCTCACACCAGATATCTTCATCGATACGATGGGCTATGCTTTCTCACTGGCCTTTTGCAAGATCCTTTTTGCAGATGTACCAACAGGTGCATATGTTCATTACCCCACCATATCCACTGATATGCTTTCATCCCTCGATCCTATGTCTGCCACAGGTTCACAGGGCGTGAACGCCGGGAAAGGAGTCGGAGCCGTAGGCATGGCTAAAAGAATATATTGGGACATTTTTGCGATGATGTACTCTGCGGTTGGGGGATCAATTGATGTCGTGATGACGAATTCGACTTGGACTTTGGAACATATAACATCACTGTGGGGGCCCTGGAGAAGAGAAGTTAATAAACCATCACCAGTCGCTGTATATCCCCCTGTTGCTGTAGAAGAACTGGAAAGAGAAATCGAAGTATCCGAAGCCAGCGAGAAGAACCGTCAACCTGTCCTTTTGTACATTGCACAATTCCGACCTGAGAAAAACCATCAGCTCATACTAAACTCCTTTGCCGAATTTAAAGCGAGCAACACTCCAGCCTCTATGACTGCAAAGCTCGTCCTCATAGGGAGTGTCCGCGATGACTCCGATTCAAAACGAGTGTATGAACTCCGCCTCCTGGCGAACGAGCTCAAGATTAAAGAAAGTGTCGAATTCCATCTTGACGCCTCCTGGCCCGAGATCCTTAATTGGCTAGCAAAAGCCAGCGTTGGCGTAAATGGCATGTGGAACGAGCATTTCGGCATCGGAGTCGTCGAGTACCAAGCCGCAGGTCTCATATCTGTTGTTCATGATAGCGGTGGTCCGAAACGAGATATCATTACCTTGATTGATGGCGAGAGAACGGGTTTCCATGCCACGAGTCCGAGTGAATTCGCCGAGGGGTTTGAGGAGGCATTGGCGCTTCCTGAGAAAGAGAAGATTGAGATGAGGAAACGAGCAAGGAAAAGTGCGAAAAGGTTTACAGAGGAAGAGTTTGCGAAGGGGTGGATTGTGCAGATGGAGAGGTTGGTAGCGTTGAGGAAGAAGCTAGTTCCGTCTGCACTTGAACGGCGGAAGCGTACTTGACTTTGATTTGATTTGTGCAATGACTTGGATATACCCGCTTTAAATTAGATGATTGAAGTCTATGATTGATTTATCTAGTTTGAAACCTGTACATCCTGTGTCCTTGTGTTGATTGACTCATTCGCTGCAACTAACCCCTTTATGTTTAGCGAGTCTCGTAAATAATATTCAAAGGCCATTTTTGCTCATTTTCTGTGCTGGCATTTGAAATGAACTACTCAATTAAACCTAGATGAATTTTAACCTTTCTGAAGGAATCACGTCTTCAATTGTTCTTAGTGTAGGTTGAGAGGCTTTGGGTGGATGATTTCGGCACAAGCCTTTGGGGTTTGTTCGGTTTTCACAGCCATAAACGTCTGAACAAAGGGTAAAGAGATCACGAGTGATTTGAAATACTTACCTCAATTGTGATGTTATACAGACTCGAACAAGAAAGCAGCTCAACTTTTCAACACGCTATTATTGCTAATTGTGGTACAACACGCGGCTGATGCTTGGTAGAAAATGCATGAGTATCCCAACGCTCTACGATCTCACATCCTCAAAATACTCGAAAGACGAACTACCAGGCGCAATTTACTGCTTATTCAGCTATTGGTTATCTGTGAGAGTTCGTTGGTGCCGTAAAGAGATGCTAAACTCTCATGCTTCGATCTCAGACAAGGATTTGAGACTCCTGTCACTTCGACCCATTGATCACAACATGACCAATAATGGCGCACAAAAGACCCAGTCCGACGGCGTATAGGATTTCCAGACAAATTATCTCCTATTTTTGTTAAGAATTTTCAGGACGTAGTGAGAGACGAACCTGGATGAACTGGACAAGAGCCAATATGATTAGTAGAGACCTTATAATTATTAAGGCACTTTACACACTTGGCAAAATCTATCCTTATTTCAAGTAGCAGGGCGTCTGAGAAAGAGTCGCTTGAAAGATTTCTTGAGTTGTTGGCAAAAGGGGTTGAAAACAGTTCGCCTAGAGAAGGTAAGGTTATTGAGTTATGGACTGAGGCGTTTGTAAGACCACTTGATTCCTGGATCATGTCAAATGAGTTACCTGCAGGATTTGAACAAGACAGGTTTGCAGGACTTGAAAAGGAGGTGGGCGTAGGGCCATTTAAGTTGGATAATACGTTTGATGACTCGCTGGTAGGACTTGAAAAGTAGTTGGGCGTAGGACCTGACGATGGGCTGATGGGGCTTTTTGAGTTGGGTAAGACGTTTGATGAGTCGCTGGTAGGACTTGAAAGTGAATTGTTTATGGGACTTGAAAATAGGCCATTGGATTTATTGTCGATGGCAATTGGAACAGTGGCTGCAGGACTAGTTGACTTGTTTGCCGAACCGCTATCACTGGTCATATAAACAGTAATCCTTTGATTGAAAGAATGCGCATGAATCCAAGATTGAGCTTTGTTCCTTTTCAGTTCTGTTGAACTCTGATGGCTTTTCCTCCTATTTTTAAACGAAATATCCTTGTTGACTCTGAATCTACCGAAATGACAAGGGAATTTCGTTTGCTGCCATGTAGTTTTGGATTGTAGAAGTTCTAGGCGATCCGAAATATCTGATGACCTTGGAATGGGATTTCCTTGTGTACTTTCATGAGAGATGTCCTGCAACCGAAGTTGACAGCACCCCTTATAAGCGAGATGAGTCTGTTGAAAGTGATTGAAGTTGCAAGGAGAATGAGGGATAGTATCTGGCTCGAACGATGTATAATTAAGAATATATGGTTCCTTGTCAGCATCAAGGTCTATGAAATTACATTCACTCTTGAACTCATCCGCTGAAATCTTGACGTCGGTGGATGAAGTTAAGCTGCTGGTCTTCTTGAACTCTCCATGAAAACGTGTAGGCATATCGTCGTCCTGATTTTGTAGATCTTCTACAAGTTCACCTCCTCTCATGCTGACTTTGGATTCCTCATTCCTTTCCGATATCTGGTTCTTCGGTGGCGCATTATCGACTACGCAAGGTTGAGTGGGAAGGTCAGTAAATTTCGAACTGTGGAATACATTGTCTCTTGCTGATGATTCATTGTAGATTCCAAATGTTCCATATTGGTACCCACAGCCAACTGTGCGGCTCAAAACCTTCTGGAATGATTCGCAGGCTTTGATTGGTTGACAGTTAATCGCAGAATTCATTTTTGGCTCATTCCCAAAAGGAGTTTGTTGGAAAGGAACGGTAAGGGATTGAGGCGTAGAATGATAAAGGTGAGTTTGACTTTGACTTTGAGATGGGATTGAGAGGTAAGTCCATTGGTTCTGAAGATAATTAATTCATCGAAAGTATTGGGTGTGTAGACAAACATTTAGGTCGCCATTACCGGGAATTGTGTTGTACTTAGTTTGGTACATATTTGCGTCTGTTGGTTACTTTACCACGGGAGATTGGATTTCATTGATTGCAAGCCCTTGACTAAGTCTTTGGGAGGCTGAGATATTAATGGGTTGGAACGTACACAAGTTTCGGGCATGGAATATTGCGACGTAGAATGAGAAGGATGTAATGAAACTCCGGAGCAAGGCATAAGCAAATAATGATAGTTCTGGTGGTTGATACAAGTATTTCAAATTGACAAAATGGGTAAACATTGCAAGAACGCTAACTAAGTAATGGGGGAAGGAGTAAGGTACTGGTTTTTCCTGAGAGAGGAAGGAACGATATTGAGTCTGAGAGGAAGAAACGGAGGAAAAAAATCATAGAATTAGACCCGGAGGAAAACTAGCAATGAAGAACAGATCTAAAATAATACAAGGTCATTGGCTATCCAGAAATTCTCGCATAATCAAGATATGATCCTGCTTTAAAAGAATAGTCTCTAAATAATGTCTTGGGCGAATGGGTGCCAATTTCCAGTGACATCATTTGGCCCTTCTAAATGTTATCAAATGATAAGAGTAATGGCTTGTCTACTTAACTACTCGTCATGCTTATTAAGGTACGAAGTCAAACATCCACAAATTTGATGAGCCCTCATCGTTTAAGTCAACTGAATATGGAGAAGTTATTGACTTTTGAAACATGTTTTGACGAGGACGGGTTTGATAAGGCTGGTGAGGTCGATTTATAAGGGCTAGCGCGATTCAGTAGTGACACGAAACCTGCGGGGTCATTCCGCCCAACACAACATACACTCACTCCTCAGTCAACGACAACCTTTTGTGTCCTTCTTGTCAAATCTGCAGACCATTTCGCACATCACTTGAGTTACAATGCGATTACTTTCTCTGATTGGTTGTCGGGCCTGGCTACTATTCCGAACGCAGACCACTCCAGACATGGATTTTCTGCGATCCATCGGGGTTTGTCTCCCACCCTCCAGTTCGCAACGAATGGTAATCGACGAATGGGATATGGAGATCAAGATGTCTCTTTGGGCAAAGTTCTGCCTGAGTTTGCGGTGCGGTCAGCTGAGGAAAGTCGGTCAGTCTCAATTGCCAGCGCAGAATCTCACGGAGTCGACGAAGCCTTTCCGTACGGCTGAGGATCATGGCTTCTAGCTGTGCAGCCACCCCTCCATTTGGGCCATGCGTCGATGAGATTCGTTGGTTATCGAGGCTGGGTAAGATACCGCAGCCAGTGATGCGCGCTCAAGGCCAGATACCTTCTTGCAAAGGCAGACGCGACAGATGGGCGACCTGACCTTGAAGAGGCGAAGCGCTCGCTGTTCTGATTTATCTCGTTTCTTCAAATGTCAACTCTCTTCCACCCCTGGAGATAGCACAAGAGTACTATTTGCACAGCTCGACTTTCTGAAGTTAGGATCAATATTCAGTCTACCTTTTTCATCTATGGGACTTTCATTACCGCTTCACCATCGGGTTGGCTCGACGATTCATCATGGGAGCCTTCAAATTCGTCGTTCTATTGTTTGTTATCAGATCATGGGCCCAGAAAGATCCTCTCAACGATTTCTGCAGGAGGTTTAGCCATCAGAGTACAGTAATCGACAACAAACTATACATTGACGGTGGATACGTGGACTGGAATCCTATCTCTCAGAATAATAACAACTACACTAGTATGTTATCGTGTTATTCTTCTGTCGCTGACATTCGCAGATACCTGGCTACTTTATAACGATTTACATACGAGCCCCGCAGGTGTTGGCGTTCCTCAACTCTATGCAAACCTATCGAAGAATTCCTCAATACCAGATGTTAGTGGAGGAACTTTGTGGCCAGATGAAGTAAACAAGAGGTTCTATCTATATGGTGGCGAATATATGGGAATTAGTCCCAACTCTCCGAATCTTTGGTCCTATGATGTGCTTTACAATCAGTGGGAGTCTTTTGGTACACCAGGTGATGGGATACAAAGTGTGTCGTATGGAATGGGAGTGGGCATATCTGAGCTTGGCCAAGGATATGTTCTTGGAGGTTGGTTGAGTAACTCGACTGTTCCTGGCTGGTCTGGAGGCCCATTAGCCACAAGTACCTTGATTAAGTATGATATGGATACTGGGTTTTGGACAAACAACACTGGACCGGATCCTGTTTCGAGAGCTGAGGGTATTATGGTTTATCTCCCTGCGAGTGATGGTGGCTTATTGGTATATTTTGGTGGAGTTACTGCGCCTTACAACAATGCGACTGTGGAACCGGTACCTATGAGCACCATTTATGTTTATGACATTCAAAGTTCAAAATGGTATACGCAGACTGCAACAGGAAGTGTACCATTAGAAAGGCGGAGGTTTTGCGCTGGAGCTACGTGGGCTCCTGATATGTCTTCTTATAATATGTACGTTGTCCGACCGTTTTCTTAACATGCTAATGATTAGATATTTATACGGAGGCCTTGGATTTGGAGCAAATGCCACTGGATTCGATGATGTTTATATACTCAGTCTTCCTTCTTTCCAATGGATTCAATGGTGGGAGGGAAGTCCAGGAGGGAAGCCACATCACTCATTGACATGTAATGTCGTTGAAGGCCAGATGTTGATTATTGGAGGAACTTTTCCACTTACGAGTGATTGTGATAGCCCTTCGACTTGGGGTAAGTGATTTCTGGTCTTGAGAATGATCTAACATGTTAGGTACACACAATCTGGATTTGGGGAAACAATCAGGGAAAATGTGGAATCCATACCAGCTCAATACCACGGCTTATGTTGTTCCAGAGGAGGTTATTGCTATTGTTGGTGGATCGTGAGTAAATTCCAATACTTTGGAATCTGCTGACAACTTTAGCTCGGCCGGGGGAGCAACAGCCACAGCACCTGCTGCTGGTTTTGATAACAGGGATCTTGCTGTGTATTTTGCTCAGCATGCGACCATAGCTTCGAGAACTCCAACACGGGCTTTGCCAAGTGCTACGATGACTACTAGCAGCTCCCCAACAGCAAAATCATCTAAACTTTCTACGGGAGCCATAGGAGGTATTGCTGCTGGTGGAGCAGTCCTGTTGATTGCCTTGGTTTTTGGAGCTTGTTGTTGCATCCGGCGCCACAGACAGAAGCATAAAACGCAGCCTCCTGTGCAGTACATTGTCCCTCACTACTCTCAAGCACCACCAACACCTCAGAGTCCTTACTCACAATATTATGGCCCACAGCATCACCAGCTGCCTGCTGCTGTCCCCGTTGAACTTGAAACGAACTTTCAACATGATCCGAAACGTATGATGCAAGACAATCAGCCTGTATATGAATGGCAGACCTCGCCACATCCAAGCGAGGCTCCTTATTCTCTGTTCTCAGGTAATTCTGCTCATGGCCAACTGTCTCCAACTCCAACCTATTCGAGTCGTAGACTAGTACCACAGACTTATTCGTCATGATAGAGGCGTTTGGGAGAATATATCCAGGTTTAATTGTACTTAGAATAATAAAGCTCTCATTCTAATTAGACTTGTGTAAATTTGGCAAGGCATGTCACGAGACTAATTCAGAAGCTTGGAAAGCAAGTTAATAGCTCTAACAGTAGTCTTCGTCTTTTACACCGTAAAAGACTTTGGCTTCTATACAAAAAATGTCAGTGCGCAAGCTTGGCACCCTATTCCTTTTACAGTGTAAAAGACTTTTAGCGTAGAATTAGAATCTTCGTACAATTCTATTAAATAAAAAGATTTTTATATAAATATATTATTAAATTATCGTACGAACATAGCGCAATTAATTTCTGAAGTTTTAAGTTAATAGCTAGTACGCTGCCCACTTCGCTTCGCTCGTGAGCAGCGAAAGCGGATGTGAGGGCTAGAAATTAAAAATTTGTATGCGAAACACACTAAACTTTTCAGCTGCTTGCTTATTTTCCCGCGAAACCTAGCACAAATGTGCCTAGAACTTCAGTAACATCTGAAAATCAACAAAAGATTAAAGCAGCTGCTAAATAGCTTTATAGTTTGCCAGAAAGTAGCAAAGAAAAGCTTATAACTGTCACGAGTTAGACTCGGTAGTCAAGACCTAACATTATTTATCGGGGATTACGGTGTAAACCGGATTATTTTGTATGGCAAAAATAATGTGTAGTCTGTGCACAGAGTACGGTGTAATCCGGTTAACCTTAACTTTACGAATAAAACTTTACACAGCTATTTAATTTATAAATAAATAATATTACGCAAAGCAAAGTCTATAGCATAACTTATTCCCGAAGCATTAGCTTATTTAGTAAAGTTAAACGTGAAGTTTCGTGTGTTAATTTGTATTAAGTGCGAATTTGCAATAACAACACGAAGCATTATTTGCTATTTTAGAAACTAGCATAAGACAGATATTAAAATACAAAAGCAAATCGAAGAATATATACAAAAGCTTTTATTTGTATATAATTATATTACAGTTTTATTGCTAGATAATAATTTAGCGTTTTAGCTTATTATTCTAACATTATATACTTATTATAATTGTTAATTATAAGTTTTTTTTGTATAGCAAAATAAAGTTTAAACTGTGTATTAAAAACGTTAGTTATAAGTTAACTTTAACTTTATTAAACTTATATACACAAAGTGTTACGAATCTAAGACTTTCTATTTGTAATCACGTGCTAAGAGCCAGCTTTGCAAAGCTGAAGCTAGGCTACCGGCAGACTAGCGCGTCTGAAGTAGATAAAACCTATTGTAGATTTCAAAGCTTCTCGCTTTTTCTTTCTTAGCTTAGAATAGTCTAAAATAAAGCCTTTAACTTTCTTTCTAAGCCTTTGATTTAGCCTCGTAATACTACGCGTTTACAAAATACAAAGCTAACTTAACTATAAAGCTCGAGACTTTAAAACAAAACTATAAAACAACAAACAAAAACTGCAAGATTAAAATTGTTTAGCTTAAGAAACAAGTATTAAAACTACAGACTAAATTACTAAATACTTTTAAAGCTTAACAGCAAAGTAATGTAAGAGTTTCACGATTGCACGGTTAAAACACGTAAATGATAAATCTGTTATTTCAAGAAGGTAAAGCTGAAGAGCACCAAATGCTTGAAGCTTTCTATATATACTTTTCGTACGAGAAGAACAGCTAACACGGTTCTTCTCGTATAGTTTTCTTTCTAATAGTCTCTGTTAATAGTCAATTAATAGTTCTATCGATAGTGTTATCGATAGTGTTATCGATAGTTCTAGCGATCGCTATGCTAATCTTATTTCTTTTATCAAAGAAGTTAACTTCGAGTGCTGCCTTAATTCCTGCCTAGGCCCTCAGGCCTAGGTCCTGACAACCGGGTCTAACTCGTAACAAGTAACTTCGAAAAACTTTTAAATTGCACTACTAAGCTACTAGATTTTCTTGTGTTTACAAATAGCAAAAACTTTAACTTTGCAAACTAGTGTACGAAAGACAAAGAAGCAGCTAATAAAACAAGAGTTTTATTAGCTTTTAGCTAGCTTTTAATAGTATATTTTAGAAGAATTAACTAGAGCAAAAAACTTAGAACAAAAACAATGTATACGCGTAAAAAGCTTAAAAACTAGTGTAAATAACAAATAAAAAACAAGTAAATAAATTAATGTATTAGTAAGAAGAAAATATTAATAAAATTCGTATAATTAATACTTTATTTGTATTTAATCTAAATTTATTTGTGAAATTAATTGTATAAAAAAACTTAACTAACTGCTATTGTTTTTTTTTTGTGTTGTTTTTCTTGCTTTATGTAAATGCTTTGTAAAACTTCTTTTATAAAAAGTTTTACGCACGTGCTCTTGCTAGCGAAATAACAAAAAAATGTTATACACTCTGAAACTTTACTACAGTTTACTTTTCTTAAAAAATTGCTTGTTTTTAAGCAAAAGAATTAATACAAACAACTAAATAAAAGCTTATTTATTTAAAAATACTTTAACAATTTTTTATATTTTTTACTTAAAATTTTTTTTTTTTTTTTTACTACTTAATACTTTAATAACTTTAAAATCTTTTGCAAGCAGCTGTAAACTTTGCTTTAAACAGCAAAAGTAAAATTTATTACTAAAGTATTTTTGCATTTTAGCAATTTTTAAAAACTAATAACGCTTTTAAACTTTTTTAATTGCATGCGTTTGCTACTTAGTATAAAAGTGCAAATTAGTAAAATTACTTTTAAAAACAGTTTACTTTGTAACTTTTACTTGCACTTTTAAATAACTTAAGCTTTTTTAACTATATACTAAGTTAAAAATAGCTTTTATTTTTTTTAATTTCTTACTTAAAAATGCAAAATTATATAAAGTATTTAAAAACTATTTAAGTAAAGCAAAGTAATTAAAATACTACTACTTAATAAAATTAAACTATTAGAAAACTTTACTAAGCTTATTGTTACAAATAGCTATAAAGTTTAGTAGTATTAAATATTATATAGTAAAAAAATTGCTAAAATACTTAAAAATTAACTTATTTAAATACAGTAGTAGCTTTTTAGCTTTAAAAGTTACGAAATGCTTAAAATTAGTACTAGTTAGTTAGTTAACATATATATTAAAAGTAAAATTAACTTTTGTTTTAAAGCTTAAAATAGCACTTTTTTAGTTGCTAAGTGTATAACTAAGTTTGCTTAAATTATTTAAATAAAAAATCTTTAATAAATATTTAGTACTAGCAAAAAGTAACTTGCTAAATAAAGCTTTTACGCTACGTAATAGCTTAGTATTACTCTAATATATAAAAACATTTAAATGTTTAAAAAAAAACTTTTTTGCAAGTAACAAGTATACTATAATGTTTGCAAACTAATTAGCAGTATTTTTTTTAAATAATTTTTATATAATAAAATTTAACTAAGCAAGCTAAGTAGTAAGCGTGTAGTAACTTTAAAAAATAAGCTTGTTTTTACTTATTAAACTTTTTCTAGTATAAAAGCAAAGTATGTTAAGTTTTTAAATTAAAAAATTTATTACTAGTACAGCTTATAAAAATACATTTATATTTTTAAAAAAACTACTTAATACTTTTTGTTTATTAAAAAAAAAAATCTTTAGTTTCTAAAGCTTATATATATACTAGTTTAATATTAGTACTTTAATACAGTAACTAACAATTTAAAAAGTGTTTGTAAAAAAGTTTCTAGTACTATAATAAACTTAAGCGCAGTAAATTAAAGTACAACTATTAAATACTAAATATAAATTTACTACTACTATAACTAAAATAGCTTAATTTAAGCTACTAATAAATTTAATAGTTTTGCTAAACTTAAAAGTATACTTTTAACACATTAGTTTAAGCTTTTAACTAATAACACAAGCATTATAAACTTTACTAATAATATTTATAATTTTTGCAAAATTGCAATTTTTACTAATAACTTTTACTGTTTTAATTTATTTTTTAAAAAAAAAGCATTTACACTTAAATATTTTTTTTACTTTTAGCTTTTTTTAGTTTTTAAATATAGTAAAAAATACAAGTGCAAGCATTTGCTTTTTTATAAAAAACATATTAGTTTTAATATTTTTATTAGTACGCTTGCGCTTAAAAAGTAATACAGTAGTAAGCGTAAGTGCGCTGTTACAAGCTTGCGTTACACTAAAAATGTTATTGTTAAGTAAAAACAGTATAAATTTTTTTATAAGTTACTATAAAAAAAAACTAAAATTAACGTTATTAATTACTTTTTTTGTTTTTACATTTTTATTAAAATTTGTTTAATTAAAAGTATAACTTATAATTGCTAATAAAGTTTTTAAAAGCGCACTTACTTTTGTTATAGTAGTAGTATTAATAGTATTATTTAAAAAAAGTAATATAATAAAAAACGTTATAGTAAGTATAATTGTAACTTTTAGCTATTTAGCAAGCTTATTAAAGTATATAAAAAAAAGTATACTATTATATTTTTTATTTACAAGTAGTTTAGTAGCATTAAATATAAATTTGTACTTAATTAAATTATTTGCTTTTAATTAATTAATTAAGCTAGTATTAGTACTTTTGCTTTTAATTTATATTTTAGTATTTTTAACATTAATACTAGCTTATGCTATACAATTGCTTTTTTTAAACTTTTTAGTATTATAGTTTTTAATTATAGTTTACATGTTTATTACTTTAACTAAGTTTTTTTTATTTTAGTTATTTTTAGTAAAAATTAAGCATATATTAATATAAAAGTTTATAGCGCGCAAAAATACATTTAAGTATTTAGCTAAAAAGCTAGTATAGTATTAACTAATATTTAATAAAACATTGTTTAAAGCAGTAAAAGTAGCTAGTTTTTACTTTTGTAATGTAGTAAAAACTTTGCTTTTTTTTAATAAACTTGTAGTTTTTTTAAAAAAAAAACGTTTTATTACTATTAGTTTTTTTTTAACTTACTAAGTTAAGCTTAACTTTTTATTTTACAATAAACTTTTTAATATAATTATTAACTTAAAAAAGCGCTTTACTAATT